>JAZGTJ010002083.1:11066-45943 GCA_036877575.1 Botia almorhae
GTTTTCTTCCAGGATTGCCCTGTATTTAGCTCCATCCATCTTCCCATCAACTCTGACCAGCTTCCCTGTCCCTGCTGAAGAAAAGCATCCCCACAGCATGATGATGGTGTTTCAGGGTGATGAGCAGTGTTACTTTTCTGCCACACATAACGCTTTGCATTTAGGCCAAAAAGTTCAACTTTGGTCTCATCTGACCAGAGCACTTTCCACATGTTTGCTGTGTCCCCTACATGACTTGTGGCAAACTGCGAATGGGACTTCTTATGTCTTTCTTTCAACAATGGTTTTCTTCTTGCCACTCTTCCATAAAGGCCGGATTTGTGGAGTACACAACTTATAGTTGTCCTGTGGACAGATTCCCCCACCTGAGCTGTGGATTTCTGCAGCTCCTCCAGAGTGACCATGGGCCTGCTCTTGGCTGCTTCTCTGACCAGTGCTCTCCTTGCTTGGTCTGTCAGTTTAGGTGGACGGCCATGTCTTGGTAGGTTTGCAGTTGTGGCATACTTGTTCCATTTTTGGATGAACAGTGCTCCTTGAGATGTTCAAAGCTTGGGATATGTTTTTATAACCTAACCCTGCTATACACTTCTCCACAACTTTATCCCTGACCAGTCTGGTGAGTTCCTTGGTCTTCATGATGCTGTTTATTCTCTAACAAACCACTGAGGCCTTTACAGAACAGGTGTATTTATACTGAGAATACATTACACACAAGTGGACTCTATTAACTAATTAGGTTACTTCTGAAGGCAATTGATTGCTCTGGACTTTATTTAGGGGTATCGGAGTACAGGGGGCTGAATACAAATTCACGCCACATTTTTCAGATGTTTATTTGCTTAAAAGTTTGAAAACCGTATATAACAACTTTGTGTTGGTCTATCACATTAAATCTTAATGAAATACATTTAAGTTTGTGGTTGTAAGGTGACAAAATACACATGACCATATTTGACAAATGTCTTGAATTTTAGATTTTTATGAAGGGTTAATGCATTTAAGCTGACCTGACCTTGTCAGAATAAAGTTGGTATTTGAAACAAACTGCTTCAATTCTTAATATAATAATAAACTTTACGGCCAACTGTTTGATTTTTTTCTCTTTCTTACAATCTCTGTACAGTTATGCAACTTTAACTTTTTTATTTTAAGCCTCACAAAATCAAAACTTAAGATCAAGCGACAAGATTATTGTTTGTATAAATTTCTAATGTATTGGTTAATAGATCTGAACCAGAAAAATAATTGACCTACACACTAGCTCTCTTCCCTTAAATCCTGCCTGAATTTAGTAGTCAGTAAATAATGAGAAAGACTGAGAAAGAAAAATGTTTTCAGTCAAACATCCGCAAGACATCCACAAAATATGCAAAGACATTCCTTTTGTACGTGTTTTAGAGAATGTCTTGACCTTTATTATTGGTGTTATTTTTACACAAAGCTTTGTTAAAGGACAACTTAGCAGTCTTAGTCAAGATTACAAATTTTATTCTTTGGTGCAGAAAGCAATAACTCTTTGATTTCAAGTTCCTTTTAAGACACCTCCAGTCATTAATGGTGAAGGTTTGCTTGTAATAAAGTAAGGTTCTGAAGGCTTTAATTTTCAGTCTTAATGAAGGCAAAGTAAGGAAAAAGCATGAGTATCAATCAGTCTGTTAAGTTTCTTTCATTTGTAGAACAAGCGGAGCATAATTTGGCAGCTGATGCAGAGAGGAGCTAGGCTAAATCAAAGCGTATAAATAATGAACTCTAATTAGCAGCGTGTGGGAGAGGTGTGATGTCTGTCTGGATGGCGGAACCTCTGCCTGTTTTCGTGATCAGTCACTGTGAGAACCTAACATGAGAGGAAGTTAGAACTTCTCTGTTAAGGGAGGGGGACAGGAAAGTGGAAATTTGGGGACCCACATGCTTCTACAAACACTAATTGAAATCATAGTGTGCATGTGCACACACACAAACACACACACATACATACATAGAGGAACAAGCTCTCTGCACTGTGGCTAATTAAGAATTAACCTGTCCCGTTGTGAAAGGCATTGTACCAATGTTCAGTGCTTTATAATAATCGGTTGACTAAATGAGGGTCTTGGGTAGTTTTGCAAAGAATAAATAGTGTCCTAATTAGAAACACAGCAGGTTTGTGATATGCCAGCAATAATACTGACACTTTACAGCAAACACACACAGACACATAGGTTGGCACTGTCTCAGTGGCTCTCTGAGAGCTGCTTGGTTTCACCATGTTGCATCATGGTATATTATCTAACAAGCACAAATGTCACTGTGCCAACAAACATCATGGACCTGGTGGGTAAATAAGTCCCCTGGTTTACACCAAAATGTGTAAAAAACACACCCACTGATGGCTGTGCTGTGGTAAGGCACACTTATTTAACAAGATATATATGTTTACTTTAAAATCCCCAAACAGTGTGTTTTTATAGGTTTCCCTGCCATATTTATCTTATAAATGTAAATGTAGGGAACAGAATCTGATTAGACTCAGTGGCTGACCCTTCTTCCTCTGTGATGAATTATAAGAGTCAAGGATGCAGAATTTGATTTATCTCCCTGACCTTTACTATGCAAAGGATACAAGGTTTGTACAACTATAATGTGACACATCAGAAAAAGAGGTCATATCTGTTAGAAAGCCTTGCTTCTCCTCTTTCTTTCTCTCCAGCTCTCTTTCCCTTTCACCTCCTCTGCTACTGTGTCCTGTAGCACTATTGTTTTGTGTGACACCACAAAATCAAACAAAAAAACAATGACAATGGGACAGTGGGATCCATATGCAGTGATTTATTATATAGAGTAGTCAAAAAACAGGCACGGGTCAAACACCGGCAAACAGAGCAATGAGGGCAAAATGGGTAAACAGGCAGAAGTCAGGGCCAGAGTCCACAGCAAAAACAAAAGGCAGGCAGCAAAGAATCAAACACGATAAACAGTGCAAATGGCAACAGGTAATCAGTCCAGGAAACCGCTCTGAAATGTTTGACATTGGCAAAACAAGACATCGCAATGAGTGTAGTGCAGAACTGGGCTTAAATAGCCAGGCTGATTAGGAACAGGTGGCAAACAGGAAGTAATCAGCCCTAGGTATGGGGAACATGGGAAATGTAGTTCTGAATGACATTAATATTCTGGCGAAGGCTCCCTCTGGCGGCAGGGCGGAGGAGGAGCGACGGCCTACTCAGTAACAAATACAGTCTAATACAATTAATTTCATTCTTACTGGGAATAAACTGATCTTTCTCAGACATTGTATTTGCTTAGTAGCCAAGCAGATCTAATTATTAGAGCAGATACATAAATTGATACACAGAAATCTTTCTACTGACAGAATAAAAGAGAAATTGGAATGGTTGGTGATGACTGATATTTTATGGCAGATCACTCTCTGCCTCCAAGCTGCTACCACCAAGTTGACCAAAGTTGATTTAAACTGCCTTTTATTTTGTGTTGCTTTGGAGCAATGAAATGCAAGAGAAAGTGAATAAGGTTAGAAAAATAAAACTAAATAATAATTATTGAATTATTATTTGAATTGATGCAGGGTCAATCAATTGGAGATATATAATGTATTCTACAATTATGTTTTCTACAATTACTAAGCATATTGCTATAGAATATTCTAAGCAAAGAGACACCTGTATTGAAACACGTATATAAATTATGTATCTCTTATCCTGAATAAGAAATCAGGTCTGAATTAAAATGGGAGAATGTTTTAAATATTAATGTTTTTTAACTTCAAAAGGCCGATAATATAGGGTTCTCAGGAGGTGTCTCATCTTGAGTGATAGATAGAGGGAAAAAAGAGAGAGGGAAGGGGGTTGGGGGAGAGGAATAGAAAGCAACTGTAATTAAACATGGAAGTATGCCTTCCTACGGCCAGTTTGGGCTTTGACAGGCCTGCAGAACAAGCCCCGGTGCAGCTAAGCGTGACAGCCAGCTTGTGAGTACAGGGACTCTACATGTACATTAGCACCTACACTGGACAAGAACACAAGCACAGGGAGCAGAGACTGCACACGAGCTGTCTAAATCTGATCTGTGTGCAGCAGTGATTTCAGCCTGCAAGTGAATTCACTAAATAAAGTATTACATAATTAGGTTTTTGATCATCTTAAATTAGGTCTGCTTTTATGTGATGAATTTTTATTTCGTTATTGTATACGTTTTTTTTAAATCCTTATAGCCATAATTACTAATTATGAAAAAGTTATTAATGATAAAAAAGAAGCATACATCCGGTACTTGTTTTAAACTTAATGAAGGCACAAATTTGTTTATACAGGAAAGTATATAGGACAGTACATAGGGAAAGACAGAAAAGTACAGGGTGGAGAGAAGAGAACAGAATCAGCGAAGGTCCTTGAGGTGAGAATCAAACTTAGTTTGCCAGAAGTGAGCGCTGCCCATGAGACTAGTTTCTTCGACACAATGTTGTATTAAAGTGAATTTATATAATCAAAATGTTGATCAGTACAAACCAACATTTTGTACTAAATAAGCTAGAGTGTATGATGTATGACACATTTGCAAATTTTCCTTTTGGCATAGTTAAATAATAATTTATAAATTATCTTTTTATTTAATTGTCTTTTTATTACATAACAAAGGCAGGAAATAATGGTGGGGTATGGAAGGAAAAGTGGGACAGGTGCCTGTGTTCCTCTTATTGCAGCTTTATCTCAGTAATTAATACATTAGAGGCCAAAATGTTTGCCAACTGCCTTCCAAAGTTGTTTACTGTAAACAACACTAACAAGAATATCATCCGAAAAAGAGAAAACACATGAACACTGGTAAGTGCTGAGCAACTGAAGGACATGTAACTGGCTGCTGGAATAAAAAGAATCAGAAAAATGTATAAATGAGAAAGAGATAAAAGAGTGAAAGTGTTTTAAAAGCCATGTAGGAATGGGTGAGAAATAAAAAAGGGAAGCAAAAGGGCAAGAACATTTTTAGATATATGGTATTGAGAAATAGAATGAAATTAGAAATAGAAAAAGAGAGAGAGGAGAAAAGAAAAGTGAGGTAGTGAGTGCTAAGCCCCAGGGCTCAAAAGGCGAATTGTAAAGTAACGCTGACTGAGTGAGCATATCCAGTCCAGCGACGTCTCCACAGCTTTATTGTCCTCTGCTGGACACCCAGAGAACACAGAATGTCCCAAAGCATCTCAGCCAGGCTCTCTCTGACATATGCAGCCTTCCAAAGATGAACAACATCACTCCCAGTGCTCACCAGAAGGTCAAGAAATTGCTCCCATTGCACATCGCTTCACACATACGCACATGAGCCCTCCCTTTTGTTTCCCCCTGGCCAGGGTAAAGGTAGCTTTTACTCTCCTTAACTCATCTACTCTGAGGGACTGTGAGCTTTCTCTTGCTCACCAAACCTTTTTCCACATGATTTTACTCAGTTACAGGCACGCTAAAGTAAAACCCTTTCTCAACACTCATCAACACAGGGCTAAATAATTAATAAAATAATGAATAACAGGTCTGTGATGAATTTGGGGAAAATCTTATCGACCTCCCAACACCTCTTTCCCTGCATGCCCCTAGCCCTACATATATTAACCACCGCTCATAATTAAGGCCACAGAAAAAACGGTAGAACAACTTTGAGCATTAAAAAAACATGAGCACCAGCACTGTTTGGCTTGCTGTACGTGTTTCTTGTGGTGAGGATGATCCCATTCTGACTTTACCACGATCACTTACACAGGAAAAGTGCCTTGAGTACAGAATGCAGTCTGAGGGCATTTTCAAAATTATGCCTGTGAAAAGCTCCATTTACCTGCTCTGCTGCTATGACCCTGCGCTGCCTCACCTGATCTTTAGCTCACTCTTTCCATTGTGCATTTGGGACCTTCATCAATTTTCATTGGTTCAAACAGCATGCATGCAGCAGGCGCGAAGGGGCAGGTTCTAAGTCGACATCCATTTATCCACATTAAACAGGAGCTTTAGGGACATCACCCTGCGAGAGATGAGAGTTTAATGGCACTGTCCCAAATAAGTTTGCAGTGTGTACTTCTGCACTTCATTTAAGATTCATATTCCCTTTTTATGCTTTTATCACCCTGAATAAGTGGCGGTCCAGCCAAGCGTTCACTCAGTCCTTCATCTGCCATTTCAGAGCACATTTACCAGCCCAGCCGAGTAAAGCCGCGTCACTGAGCCAAACAAAAAAATCCACTTCGTAGCCTTCATGTCCCCCTCTTTATTCCCTCATGTACATTTAGAGCCAAAGAAAGAAGTAAATGCATCACATTCCCACAAGGGATGGGAACCATTTGCAGTTTTTGCATCTTTTTTATTATTTGTTTAAACAAAACCCCAAGTCCCATTGCAGCCAGCATTTCCCACAGTTAACTGTCTTAGTAATGTATGATGCCGCCTGACACTTCAGCAACTTTGTTTGCAGTAATGTTTAACAAATCATTATTACTTACATCTTTTTATTTACAACAATATTTATTTCTGAAAGCCTCCTGCTTTATAACTGCTTTAATAATGTAGCTATTCAAATGTAGCTATTAATGATGATTCTAATACATTTGCATATAGGTTATCAGCATAAATTAAAGGATAGGTGGAAACATAAGAAAATGCCAGCGTACAGTACACCTCCATCCATCCATCCATCTCAGTCTCTAAACCCACTTGTCCTCTTCAGGGTCACAGGGGGCTGGATACATTAGACCTTGTGAAATAAAATGTCATGCTCTAATGCACTGTGGGACACAGAGGGTGAGATAGAGGTGTGTAATGTGTACTGACTGAGTAAATGAGCTCATAAAGTACTGTGTGCCTTCAGGGAGAGGAGAACTACATGTGCTAATCTACATCAACATCCACTTTCTGCCATGTAAAAGGGCAGGAACAACAGAGTTTCGCACTCTGGACATGAGCGGCCTACATTAAAGTGGGGTGTTTTCAAGCACGGGACACTATTACTATCACTCCCAGCAAGCCTTAGGATGAGGCAACTGTCACTGAGAATTAGCCACAGGGGCTCTGCTGCGTAAAAGCATTGTGTGTAATTGTAAAAAGAAAAAGGGAGAGGAAGAAATGTAGGAAAAGAGAAAAGGCTTTCAGAGTAATCTGCCAGTTTGCTGGTACATCGTTGAGACTATGTGCCGACAACATAATGAAGCTTTTAGCAACTGTCAGGCTGCTGGGCACAGAATAAGTTAGCCCTGTCTACCTGCTTTGTCGGTTTGTTTTCTTTCTTCTTTTTGTTTTTTCCTTTCAGTGGTTCTGTGGGTAACCTTGTGTTGATATTTACTTACTGTGAGAGCACTTGCAGCAGTTTTCGAGAAATGACCAGTTTACTTGATAATATCAACAGCTCTAGTGTAAAATCTGCTGGCATCAAAGGTCAAAAAGAGCAATGTTCCCCCCCTTCCCTTTTTATGGGCGGCCTTCCACAGAGTAAATCTCAGAGTGGAATCAGCTCTTGACAATAATTTATAAATTATGCACTGGTTGTGTTTTGAATTGAGAAAGGCTTTCATATCTTTTCCATTAACTCAGATTAAGTTTTCATACTGATGCTGGAGAGAATGCTAGCAATATACCCATCTCGTTTTAATAAAAATTTTATAAGTGCTCTTTTCTGTTGTACACTCCTGTTAGGATGTCTGTGAATCCACAGCTTGGCTTTTGGACGTGAACTCCCCTCAACCTGCCTGCCAGTGGCTCTAAACGCTTCAATATTTGATGGGCTCTGGCTAACTCAGCCGTAAGAATTCAGCTGCAGAGATTTAACTCTAATGTAAAAATTGTGAACGGATGAAAACTGGCATGTCATAAGTAATACATCTATTCCAAGAGGGGGTACAGTTACCATTTGTGGCGGAAGGGAAAACAGAGAGAGAGCAAGAGAGGAAGCAAGAGGGAGAGAGGGAGAAAAAGAAAATTAAGAAGGAACACTGAACTCTATTTTTGCCTTTTATGTTCTCAAAATAAAAAGCCTGGAATCTATCAGGCTAACAACTAACATTTCCTCCTGACTCAATTCCTTGCTCCTCCAATTGATTCTTAATTATGAGCACTCCTTCTCCCTTTCTTCACAACCATCAATAAAAAAGGTCTTTTAATGTCATCATCCTGAAGAAATGGGCATCACACCACTTAGCGTTCATAGGTCAAATCCATTTCAGGGAACGTTATGCTCTTCCTTTTTCTCTCTGGCGCTTTTTTCTATCACCAAAAAGATTTCAAAACATTTGGAAAATCTGTCTATACATTTCCAGTGTGCTGGTGCATGCATCCTTAAATGCAGAAGAAGTCAGCTGAGATGGGTCTGATGAGCACATTTTGTATCTATAGATGACACCCTAGGCCATAGGTTTCTTGGCACAGTGCAAACTGCTGGTAATAGCTCTACTAAGAAGGGTTTTTGGGGTTTGTTAGGGAATCTAAGGAGAAAGCATGCTGAAATGCCTGCTTGTTTCTTTGGTTTTGTTTTCTATCTTCTCATGTTCTTTTATCTTCTCATTCAGTTTGCTTAATCATTAAACTATTATGACTTTTGCCAATCAAAATTGTTTTTTTTTTATGTAAGTTTTTTTTAACCTGATAACATGTTTCAAATTTAAAACAGAAATAAACATGTCACATGATCACATTCTTTGATTGGTGTGCACACTGAATAGACATAACCCTGCCAGTTTACTTTGTTAGTTTCTTCTTGTATTTAGTTTTCTACTAAATGTTTTTGCTGTGGTCAAAACAAACAATTTTACAAAAATACACACCAGTCACATTTCATGAGGGGTAAAGGAATCCTAGTCCTCATCACTATAGCATCTTTTACAAAGCTTGCCAAATCTGAAAGAAAAAAATGAAAACAGTAATATAGACATGTGGTGCAAAGGCGTCTGTGAATGACTCACTTAAATGGCATACTACATCTCCAGCAGCAAAAGCTATTCCTTATGCCATGTTTAACACTTTCTATTATCAATAATAACAAAGCTCCTCTGGGAGCTGAAGGGTAAGTATGCCCGCCAGCTTTCTTCCAGCCACTTTTAGGCTGACTAAACCCTGCAAGCATTCAATATATAATGCTTGCTGGGATTCTCTCTATTTATGAATGGCTATAGTGTGTCTTACAAGTAATAAATAAAACAATCATTAAGGCCATGGCTCTGATTTACAGTATACTGCATCTAATGACATGAAAATAAAAAAATAAAAAGCAATCTTGAGTTATCATATATACATTGGAGTTTAAATGCCTGAGAGCAGATTAAATCTGGGACTCCAAAAATGTCATTTCAAACTAGAACAAAAATAAAATAAGTAAAAACATAAAAATAATTACAAAAAGATTATTAAAAATTAAAAAGATACAAAAATTTCTAAGACCAAACACAGAAGAATATGTGAGACTATTGAACCACAGATGCTATTACAACATTTATATTAAAACATTTCCGCTAGTGGTTGTAGGCCTTTGGGTCTGGCATTATACACTGTATAATAAGCAATCGACTTAAAAACATCATCACAAATTCAGAAAGGCTACATTTATGCTGTATGGGGTTGCAAAAGTGTGTGTTTATCTAAATACTTAACTACTGTAATCTTCCTCTTCGATTCATACACAGCATTCATATTCACACATTACAATCAAATGCACAAATACCGTGATGTGAAATAAAGTGAATGTAACACTTCCCTCTCTGTGACATTCAGCAAAGGCCATTAAAGTGAGAGCCCAGTGGCTGTGGATGGGATCCTGTTCTTTAGCTGGGAAATGATCACAATTAGGAAAGCACACATGTCCCTGGTGACATTTAGGAATGCACTTACAGGAAGAACAGTTGTAATGGCTTGTGAGTGTGTATGTTTGTGTGCGGGCATTGCATACTTTTGTCTCCACATGTATGTCTGATGTTTCGTCCCTGTTTCTCAGACAGTAGTGTGTACTGTACCTGTATCATGTTTATCCTTTTTTTTGATCTGTCCTTATCTGTGTCATAACCGATGTTTAACATGCATTTTTTGTTATGACAACAATAATAGGTTAGCATGCCTTTGTGTAGTAAAATGTTTAATGTTAAAGATGTTGTACTGTTATAGTTTAAAGGCTGTGAAGCTCTGAGTGTACTTTAAAAAAGAACAGCACATACCAACTCTAAAACTTTTAGTTTAAATGTGACTGTATGCACACACATTTTGTAAATGTGTATCCAAAACACTGCATTGCAAACATTGATTTGTCTTTAATCATCAAGTTAAAAGTCACACAGAGCAAAGAAAAAAATAGGGCATGAGAAAAGACTCACAGGCCCTATTAAATTCAGGCTCCTGTGAAAAAATAACTTTGTATGACAGACTAATTAGTTAAAAGTCACAGCCATCATTAGATCAGAAGGACACGCATCTCCTCTGGGTAGATACACAGCTTCAGGGTTAAAAAGCACATTCTCTATCAATACCTTCCACTAATTATATGCTTAGTATTTAGAAGCATAATCAATTATGAAGCCTTGTCTTCCCATCACAATAAGACATATACAAGACTCAAAATTTTCCTTCCTTCTCTACAATATTAAGAAAATGAGTGTGTCATGGCTAATCATAATGTTACATGCCATTTTATTTTTATGGTAATTATACATCAGCTTACACTAATTATGATTAAAAGAAGGAAATTTTATCATTTGACCTCTGCGTTGTTGAACTGCAAATGATGCCTAATCGTCAGCTGTCACTCCCAATCTAAATTAATCCTGAAGAGTATTGACGCCCCTCAACTGTTAAGCTTTGTAATTAGCAATGCAATTTAAATCAGACAATGCACTGGGGCAGTCCAATTACTTCAGAGGAAATGAAAAGGCTGTGATACGATACTTGTAAAATAATCATCATCATCCAATAGAATTGTTTTCAGGTTCTATATTAATTTTTACATAACCCAGTGAGTGAATTTATTAAAACTGTAATAATTACTAGTAAATGATTGAAAATAAAAAACATTTTGCAAACATTCATGCAAAACTTTCTTTTATTGCAGGCATGGTTGCACTAATTAATTGCAGCTAATAATAGCAAACAAATCTGTGAAGCTGTCTGTGCTAATGTAATCTGACCCTGATTGTTTCAGCTGTCACTATCTGTGAGAAAAATGTCATGCTCTAATTCTCCAGAAACTGTCTGTCTGTCTGCCTGCCCAGCCAGTACATCAGCATCATTTAGGTTTCCACACGGACAGGGCAATTAATAAAATATATGTTAATAGCAACTTAATTGTTTTACAACAGTGTCTGACAAAGCCTTGTCACTGATCCATATTCTGTGGACATTGGCCTCAGAACTGCCTTGAGCATGTCATATGGTTATCTTTCCACGCAGGCTTAAATACTGCACAAGATCCTGCTGTTTATATTGGAAGAAAAAGACATGATGTTACCACTCTCTTAATCTTAATCAGGACAATGTCTGCTGTCAATTTTTATCTTTTAAAAAAAAGAAAGCCTTAAAAGCGCAGATTTTATATTGTTTCCCTGAAGATTTTTAAATTTTATTTAAATAAACCTGAAATCTTCATGGTTTTATTCTGTATTCCATTTGGATATAAAGTGTCTTTGTTGAAGAATAACAGCATACTTACTCAAGCTTGCAAATTAGCCCTTTAAAGTTAATTAAGAGAGGCTTAACTAAAGGTGAGGGAGACGAGCCATATGTTTATGCAATCTACTGGGGACAAAGAACCAGGAGAAAAAGTGATGCACGCACACACACACAGTTACCATTTTGGAAGGAGACTTTTATTTACTAAATGTTCTGATTAATGTATTTGATTAAAATGTTCTGTTAATGTACTTTGGAATGTTTTGCGTATTATTTTAACAGGAGAGTACACAAGGCAAAACTGCCTAAGGTCTTAAACTGTTTATATGATAGTGTTTGTGACAGATTGCCTGAGAAAACCTACAATGAAAAGCATTTAATTGCTGTTCCCATTATCTTTATAAGGGCAGATAAAACAAATTAAACACAAATGCCATCTGCATGAATGCCATCGTTTGATTACATTTTGTTAACAATTAAAAAAAAACATTTTCAGTTGAGTCTATATCAGCGGCAACAGTTTCTGTGTAAGCTTTGCTGTTGCTTGGCTTGTAAAACGCAAACTACAGAATTCAAAATGCCCTGAGGGAGGCAGCAGTGAACAAACAAGAGACAGTTCTCTCCTTATATCTTGCTATTGCTGTCTTTCTCTCTATCAATTTCTTTCTCTTTACAGCCTTGGAAGGCCATTTACATAGTGAAATCTAATTACCCAAGCATTATGAGAGCGCATTTGATCTCAGACTTAGGCGAAGCAGAACATAGTATTTTCAAAAAGGCTTTCTCAACTGAAAGTGGCTTATCGAACAGAGGGTCCACCTTATACACAATTCAGTCTCCCTGTTTTAATTATTTTTCACTGGCGCCATGTTTAAAAAGTAAGTGTGGGAAAAAGAACAGTCATTTGTTTGTCAAGGGAGTCTGTTTTTTGTGTAGTCAATGAGGCAACTCATTTTCCACAATTGTACAAAAATGGTCCACTATGTAAAAGAGAGAAAGGACGATAATGCTTATTTGTGTTTTCTTCCCGCTGGAACAGTGTGGTGAACACTGAATTAAAGGCACAGTTAATCCTAAAATGAAAATTCTGTCATTAATTACACAACCTCATGTTGTTTCACACCCGTAAGACCCTCATTTATCTTTAGAACATAAATTAAGATATTTCTGATGAAATCCAGGAGCTTTCTGATCCCCCAATGGAAAGCAATGCAAATACCACTTTCAAGGCCTAAAAGGTGATAAATGGCATCGTTAAAATAGTCTGTGGGACCAAATGGTTTAACCATAATTTTATGAAGTGGTAATAATACTTTTTTGTGTGCAAAAAACATAAATAACTACTTTATTCAACAGTTTCTTGCCTTCTGTGTTAGTCTTTGACGCACATTCACGAGAGCCCCGTTCTGACAGACGACGTTACGTTCTGATGTTGGACGTTACAGACTAACATAGAACCTGGAATCGCTGTTTTTACAAGCAGAGGAACATGCATGCTGTTAATAAAACATATTATACATAATAACATAATTATTACATAATATATTTAAAGATGTTGACAATTTACTTGCAATGTTTTGTCTTTTTTTGTCTGGGTTCTATGTCAAAATAGCATGGGGCTATGTTCCAGAGAACGTGTGTTGGAGAGACAGAAAGCTCTTGTATTTCATTAAAATATAGTAATTTGTGTGCTGAAGATGAACTAAGGTGTGGAATGGGTGTGGAACAACATATGGGTCAACAAAACTTCCACAGAAAGGTCATTGCTCTCAGATGAGGTCAACCATTTTGTACTGTGCTTGGTTTATACATATTATTTTTAGCTTTTTTTTGTTGTTGCCATTGTATTAATATATATATATATATATATATATACTGTATAAGTATTTTTCAACTAAAAATAAATATGAACAGTTTCCTGATACAAATCTACAAAAGGTTCAGGCTCTTTCTTCCTCTTCCAGAAATGATCTGTAATTGTAGTCACTCTGAGAGCCTTTAGCTTTGACCTTTACAATGCAATAATATATAAATTGATGGGGGGAGATCGTCTGTTTCCTGCATTTCAGCTTCTACGTACTGAGCATCTGCCTCAGCCAGGCTATTGTGATAATGCTGGGTGTAGTGTCCTCTTGCATGCAATTATACCTCCATCACAAGAGACTTTTCACTTCTGTCAAAGTACTACAGAATACACAACACTTTTCATTCAATTTCCAAAATGGATGCTAAATTGATCAAATTTTCCAGTAAACAGTACCCTTTTGCTTTGATCATCTATCTGCAAAACAAGAGAAAAATAAGTAAATAAGAATTAAGAAGATTGTTAACAAAACCTTGAAGTTCAACAAAGTCAGATAATATTCTCTAAGTTCTAAAGCACTATAATAAAAACGGGGTGTAAATTCACTGTGTCTTAAGAATTACTTTTTGAAACTGAAAAACTAAACAATATTTTTAAAGCCATGATTTAACTTGGCACTGAAGGTAAATATGTCTTAAAAAAAGTACACCACAAAATGTACACTGGTGTTCACTTAATAAAAAAAAGAAAACATGAGGTGTGTACTCATGGAATCATGACTCTTGTGTCGGGCCCTGGACCCTTTGAATTCTCTATTGTCCAAGCAGCATGTTGACAGGTTTAAGTTACTTCACAGGGGAATATTGGCAAGGTGACTCATGGGAGTGACTCCTGATTGTGCTTAACCAGAGGGGCAGTCAGGACCACATTGCATGTTTCCTTTGATACAGTCTAAGGTTTGGTCGCACATGTGAGTCAAAGTACACGGCAGGTACGCACATGTGGTGAGCAGAATTACATTTTGCCATGGTCACCCAGACTCCCTGCCAAATTCTAATTACCACACTACAGCTCCTACTGTACAGCAAAAACACAGACAACATCTCTCTGACTGCAACACAAGATGGGATATTTTTACCTTTAATGGTGTTTTTATTTTTAAGTTTGATTCTGACTACACAGAAATCTTGTGCATGTTCACAACAATTCAACACCACAATGTAATTACACTAGAGAAATATGTAAGACAGATTAGACACATAGCTTATTTAAAGAGTTTTCTGAAAAATTCTGCAACTGTTCAGTACTAAGGGAAGGTCACCTTAATGCAGATAAAATAAT
The DNA here is from genome assembly GCA_036877575.1 of Botia almorhae. Classification (NCBI taxonomy): domain Eukaryota; kingdom Metazoa; phylum Chordata; class Actinopteri; order Cypriniformes; family Botiidae; genus Botia; species Botia almorhae. Next base: position 25,818 of record JAZGTJ010002083.1, read on the forward strand.
TCCAAAAGCATTTAAAACAGCCTTACTCATTTTAATCAATGACTCAAATCCACAGGATTACAAACTCAAGAAATCCACCTGGTGTTTTTAGGCCGCTTAACTCTCTTTCTCACTCCTATTCTCTTTTTGACTCTCAAATTCCCGTAAAGCCACTTTTCTACAGATGAAATTGAGGTAACCTTTCTTCTATCCTTTTTTCTGTTTAAATCCCTCATAAAAGACGTCTAAAGTCTTTATAATGAGGACTGAGAGCACACTTAAAATGCTGACTTAAAACACTATAAATCTTTTTTTAATTAGATTTTAAATGCAGAGCCTGTAATCATAACACAGAATGCTAATCATTTTCTACGTGGCCTCCGAGGCCTAGTTGAAGCTCAGCTTACTACAAGAGCAGTTTACCGGCCCAAAATTTTTCTGTGAAGACACTGGTTAAGTTTTTTCGGTGAAAGAAGCAGAAAATCCAATTATTAGCAACAACCCAATTACAGGCTCCTTTGGCTCCCCGGTTGAAATCCAAGGTCAGAATCATGGATTAGTAAGGTTTTAGGGATAGGACAAAAAAAAGAAGAAACAAACAATATGTAACCCCCTTGCTTCTAGGACTGAATTTAGGAGGTGACATAATCATTGAAAACAAGTGGAGATAAACAGAATCTTGTGGATTGCAGTAGAGAAGTCTTGAGGGATATTGTTCCATTCTATCCTCTGGTGATAATATGTGTATTCTTTATTGACTCTGCAGTGTACTAAGAAGTTAAACATATTTTCACAATGATTCAAAATTAATGACTGGAATTGGGATCGCAAATCACACCAGGAAATTCAGGGCCACTGTCTAGCCTTGCCTTGGTACCGATGGGAAAAAATGAGTAAAAAGTAAAAGCAATATGGCATTCTGTAATATGAAATGGCATTTCAGCCATAAATCTATGAAATGAGAATAAAATGACAGCGATGTAAGCCATTGCTACTTCACCTTGTACAAAAATCACATTCAGTTTAGATGCATATTCATTTATAAACCATTAGTAACATTTTTTCAACAAAATGGCTTTGTTGAAAAGCAGAATTAAGTGCATTCAGGAAAGGCATATGGAAATAGCATTTTGCCATGCTCGATTAAAATAGGGTCACAGAGAAATGGCTTGAAGTCCTATGTTGAGAGATGTAGCAATGTTGAGAAATGTACTAATGCAACATTAGCTACATGCACACACATAACCAGGGTTCTTTAACTTCCTGTTACATTCCTCATGATCTATAAAGTCAAACAAGCTACTTTTAAACTAAATAAATTACTAATAATCTACTAAACAGTTCACTTGGTGGAAGATTGACTTAATACCAACTTGGAGATAACTTTAGAGTTTAAAGTGTTAAAACTGAGATCTTTACCATTTTGGTGAATAACATTTTACATGCTTTTGAAGTAGATGTGTGTTATAAAAATACTATACGCTTTGCATTTGGCAATCTAGCACATTTAGTATTAAATGACTAAATGTAAATGTAAATGTATGAATTTTCAAAGGACGGTATATGCTCTTTACATTTGAAGCACAAATGTTTTTTGCTACATGGAAAAACATTTTTTCAAACACTTTTTTACATTTTTTATATGGTATTGTGAATATGGTGTTTTAAACATACTTTAGTACATTGGCTGACCTGTGTCTATGGCTGAAGTGGCCAAAAGTGAGTTGTTATATAAAATTTACATTTGTAAGAGGGTGACTTCTTCATAGAATCTCCTATCTTGACATTTTTGTCATGTTAGCACAGTGGCCCTACCCTTCCAGTACAGGACAAATTTGTTAACCGTTAATATTGATTTCCTAGGTGGGAGTAGTTGCTAGCAATCATACAACAAATAAAATAAACAAAGCAAAGCAAACAAAACTTGAAATAGGTTACTTCCTATACCCTGCATCCTTGTTAAAGTGAAGATCAGAGATTAAACTATGGCTCACCTTAAAAATAAAGTTGGTAAACATCCCATAAAAAGTAATACATGGATGAGCCTACAATGACTATATCTTCCCTGGTGGGGCACCATTTCCACAGAGGAGCAGGTGTTAAGCGCATCTCATTTCCCCACATAAACACCTCTCACTGGCCCCAGCCATGAATTATTAGCACAGACACCAGTCTCCTGTTTATTTTTTAAACAGAGCGAGGAGGCCATGCCATGTGAAAGTCAGAGATATGCAGTGTATGTGTGTGTGTTTGTGTGTGTGAATTTCAAAATGCATATGTGTAAGGCCAGGGAGGGGGAGCACGTTGTCACAAGAGTCATAAATAAGTAACATGGACCCCGGACCTTCTTCTGAGGGTTTGGAGCTTCTAAGATATGGTTCTTTCATCTGATAGGCCTGCAATGTCCAGGAGAATCACCGTGAATTCAGATACAGCATATGCAATTGTGTTGGCGAGGGAGAGAGAAAGGGAGAAAAAAGATGGAGTGTCACACATTACCCCAACATCAGAGTCACTGTGTTCCTCAAGGGATTGTGCCATTCAGCAACTGCAGCACCTATTCAATTAACGGCACGAGGTGAGCTTATCCTCAATTCAAATAATGAGCATAATTAAGCAATTAAGAAGCTTGCAGCTGCCTCTGCCCTACTTAACATCCTGCAAATGTGCAGACACAGGGGGATAGAGTGCATTATGCCCACACAGCCCAAGCTTGTACCTGTTTGTACAGACAGATCAGCGGGTCAAGATCACAAGTGAGAACATTGTTTGAGCAATGCAAAAATCAGCATGTCATGAAATTTGTTGATTTTATGGAAGGTGGTTTGGGAAACAAAATAGTGTCTACACTTCAGGATTTCTAAGGCTGGACTCTGTCCAGTGTGTTTAAACTGTAAAGCCTGAAGAGAATCTACTAGCTCTTCAGTGTGAGTAGTCCTTTCTACCACAATGGAGAGCCACTGGACAGTACAGATGAGATGTTTGGCATTTGTCAGGTATGGAGAGTAAAAGAAGCTCAGAGCTAGGCTCACATTCAGACATAACACAAGTTTTTAAACTATTGACTGCATAGGAGCTGCAGACATCAAAAGGTCCTCCTGACCTGTTTGCAGAAAGGAGCCTCAAACCAAGTTTGCTTTTCCTTCTCTCTCCTCTTTTGCCGTCTCCCTCCCAAGCCCCACATCTTTCATTATTAATATGTTTTTTTCTTAAGTTTTTTCTCTGACCCAGTACATTAAATAAAACATTGTATGGTTCATGAAAGATTATGAAAGAGCAGCTCATAAGCAGCAGGAGGTGTATACTCAGCACAATCCATTCTGGTATATAATGTCAATGCCAGCTAACCAACACCCAACACTCCCCCCACCCCTCTGCCCTCCAGGCATATTGGCGGAACCACCAATGGATGCTAAGCTTTTTCCGACAAAGCTCCAAAGATAAAGTATCTTCCTTTTATCCCCACTGCAAATCAATTCTAGACCTTAAAGCAAAATCCCATAAAATAACTTCAAACACCAATACTTACTCCAAAAATTTGTATTATGGCTATATCTCTTTGAAGCCCGGTGCCTGAAGTTTTGGAGGAAAAATGATTTAAGTGTTATTAGCTAAGACGTTGACATGTCAGCACTTCACCCCAGTTTTTCTTGACATATCAACCTGAACCTTCTCTCTCTCCCTCCCAATCCACCTGTTTTACTTTCCTTCTGAGTTTTCCCTTGCGTTCCCCTGTGATTGTTGGTTTTTGATTGCTCCTAACCACCCAGGCCTGGTGGTAAATACAAATGTTGCTTTCTAATGCAATGAGGTAAATAGGCGGTAGAGGTGAACAAAAGCTGTGAAGCTGCCTGATACTGCTTGTGAAATATTTATCTTTCCTCAGCTGTTAGGAGGTAAACCCAATCAGCACTTTACCTGCAAACAAAAAAGCTCAGCTGGTAGAGCACGGAGCTAGCAATGATAAAATCATGGGTTTGTTTCCTGGGTAATATACAAGCTTTACACCCTTTACTTTTGGATAAAAGTGCCTACCAGTTGCATAAATATAAATGTAAAGAAAAATTAACTAAATAAACGTGTTTGGTATTACTGTCATTAGTATTATAATTTAAGATGGCTGACCTGTGGCTCAGTAGGCTGAGTAAATGCTCACAGCATACTGTATAGGAGCCGATGGCTCATGGGGACTCAGGTTTGAGTCAGGCCTGGGTCAAACACACACAATTACAATATTTTTAGGGAAGTTTACAGCATAGGACAAAAAAGAGAATCTGCATATTATTCATTTATTACTGCAATATTGATTGTAGAACGAGTTATTGCAGTATTCCAGCAGAAAGTATGGTGTACTAAAGTAGGTTTTAGTATGAAATAAAAAAAAATTAACATGTGCATGATGTGTTTTACAAAATAGTCATTCATCACTAAAATGATGCCATTACAGTGATGCTGTGTTCGGCTAAGCCTCATATAAGTTGCAGCATGAAGAGGAACGTTGGTGCTTCAGTGTAATTACCAGAGAACAACCCTTGTGTCCTCTGTAATCTCTGTGTTATAATACTAATCTCCAAAGTCATTAACTAATAATGAAGGTTCCTTAAGCAGAGATCCTGGGCTCTCACTTTGTAGTGAGGAGCGTGAACCCTCCCACCACCCCCTCTGAGTACAACGGTCCCCCACCAGCCCTTATCTCTCACACAAAAGACTAGTTAGTCTGTCTTGGTAGTGGCAGATCTGTGTAAAACAACTTTACACCACCTTAAATCATTGGTATCAAACTAAGGGATCAAAACTATTGATAAACACACACACATATTAGCCAATCATGTTTACAAATGACAAGTAAACATATTAAACATGAAATATTTTCGCAGATTGCAGATTCAGGCTAGCTAGCATAATGAGCCAATTTTTATAATTCAGTTGTTTTGAATTTTTTTCACACATACTTAAACAGATAAATTATATGATTTTGATTGTGTATCAATACAATTTCAACAGGTGTGTATGGGCTTGAGGTTCTAGAATGAACAAAAGAAACCTCCAAAAAGTGAATACGAAGTTCATAACTAAATCCCATTTTGCTGTTGTTGTTGTTTGTATTTATGCATGTTTTTGCAGTCAATTGATGCTCAGCAAAGTTGCTTAAATACACTACAATTAGGGCCAACATATTTTTTACTTGGCACACCTTGGGATGTGAGGAAAACTGGCCAATCAGAGGCTGAGCTAACACACTGCATGGGCTAGCAGTCTGGCTCGGGCCCAGAAAATGATTGACTGGCTAATGGTGCAAGACGGCCCTGATTAATGTGGGGCAAGTTGGCAAACCTCCCCCCATACAGGAAGCATGTGAAGGGGTGGCAGGCAGGAGCTGGAATGGCTGCCATCTGAGGTTTCTGACATTTCTCCTCCTAGAACAGACAGCCAGTGATGTGCAACCACCACTGGTCTCGAGGCAAAATAGACACCATTCAGCAGGAGAAAGTGCAGGGTGACACACCACCCTGAAACACGCATTTTAAAGGTCTTGCTTGTCAGCCATGTGCAACGAGCAAATGCTTAATGTCAGAGTTTAGGTTTCTCATTAATGTCATGCAATAACAATCCATTAGAGCATCGTATGGTACACTTTTACTAATGGCTTGCTGTTGTGTCTATGATATGTAATCAGTCCTGTAGAAGTGAATATCCAGGAGCTTGTTTAGCCGCTGCTCTGCTGCTATGTACTGTGTGTGCAGACCCTGGCGCGCTGTGAGACTCAAGGTTTTGATGGGCTGTGTCAATTATGCAGCTCCCTCTCGCTCTCCTGTCAGTGTGCCTGTGCTGCAGCCTGCTTCAGCTGCCTTTGATCAGGCCGTCCATATGGGTGAGCGGGCCAGAGCCGAGAGAAGCGGAGCAGGGGCCTCTCCCCCTGCCTGACACAAACACACTCATACGCAAACTGACATTACTACAGATGCAGTAAATGCCAACCCAATCTCTTTAACAGCCTAACAATGAAGGCAGGCATCAGGAGGCAGGGGGAGAGAGGGGAAAAGTTGTCATTGTGTGTGACAAAGCGAGGGAGGCCCATCAAACAAAACACCCTATCTGGTCACATCGGACTTAGTGGGCAAGCAATAACCTCCAAACTCTGGACTTTATTACCTGCATGTTAGCTGTATATATGATGCCCCAAAAGATAAACACAAATGACCACAGATGATTACTTGTTACAGAAAGTGACCCGCATCTCACAAAAAGCTTTGTCACCACAATGCAGTCTGCAGAAATTCTGTTTTCCATACGTTAGCTGCTCAATTATGGATTATGAGCCAAATCAATTCAGATAGGTTTTAAACTCTGAACCTTCTGTTCAATTCCATTACTGTTTGTGAGGAATAAAAAAATCATAAGGACTGTATTCAGTCCATGCAGCAACTATCATTCATTGTGAAAACACTACTGTGGCTAACTCCACTATTGCCAATTTTTTACTCAGATCTGTTGATCAGCTATATTGCAATCCTCTCTCCAAAGACTGATTAAGGCCATGAAACTAATTATCTGTCTTGTGCCTGCAGTGTGCCTGCATGGAGTAGGCAATAGGAGAATTACTACAGCTATGAGCGGTTGTCTTTGATTCAATTAAATATTTTGACCCTACTGTACATTATATAGTCGGTATATAACAATTCTATAAGATGTAGGTCTAAACATCTTCTCCATATGCTTCAGACATTGGTATTGACAGTGATGCAATTTTAATGCTGGTATCTGCTAGAGTAATAGTTGGTAACATACTACTTTTACACAGTAAATTTCTCATGGGAGGAGTGCTGAATCGATGACAACTGTCTGAAGGACAACATTTTCTCCATTTCTAGTCTGGTCCAATGAACAAGATTCTGCCACAAAATCTCTCACTTACACAACTGTAAGTGTTGTTTGTTGTCACAAAATCCTCTCCACCATGTCTCAGATTAAATATTCAACATGCCTCCATTTCACTTTTACTGCATGTACAGCTGTTGCAAATGAACCTGAACACAAGGATTTAAATAAAAAGTGTATATTTACTACAAGCATTATAAGTTAGACATGTAATAGCCTTTTGCTCATATGAACCGTCAACATTAACAGTTATTTTTGATATACTATGAACAAACCTGATCTATTCTAAGGCAAAGTAACATTGTCAACTATTGGCTCTGGTGTGTCTGTGGCATTATTGTAGTGGATGTTCTAGTGGATGTTTTTCAGTTCTAAAATGGAATTTTAGGATATTCAAACATTGAAGTACAACACGTTTCAGACAGCATAAGATAAAAACATAACTTCAAGGAATAGTTCAACCAAAAATTAAATTTCTGTCAATTTATTCTCACCCTTGTGTTGCTCCAAACTTGTTTGACTTTTCATTTTCAACAGCAACCCCTAAATGAGCTTTTTTAATAAATATTCAATTTGGGTAAATTTAATATAATTGTTGTATATTATGACTCATTTTGGTGCTGAATAAAGCACCCAAATGTGTCGGCAAGAAAGTGTGGCTCCCTCGACCGTTTTCCACATTCTGCAATCAGTTCTCGTAAAAAAACAGTCCTGTAATAAACAATTTTACAGTAATATAGTGCTGACACGACTTACAATACAGTCTAAACTTATCATAAAGCTAAATGAATACCTTATCAGCTTAGAACTTGACAAAATATAAATTTAGCAGCAGGCAATGCACAAGTTGACTAGTTGACTGTAACTGTCTTGGATGAAGGTAATTTATGGTGTGGTCAATGTGGCCTTTACGTGTCCCTGCTTGCCTGCTTAATGTCCATACATTTGTTTCATCATGTCTCTGTTTGTTTCCTTGCTTCAAGAGGAAACTGTTTATAAATGCTTGTTTGGACATTTATTCCCCCTTGTACTCATTCTGTTTGTATTGGTGGATTGCACATGTCATTGCCTCTGTTTTTGAAACAGTCATCTTCTTCTTATGTACATTGTGTTTATTGTTATATTGTTTGGATTTCTTGTTTTGTTTAGATGCTGTGTGTTTTGTAAAGCACCTTGAGCACAGAAAAGGACTATAAATAAACAAATTATTATTACTTCATATTACACATCACACAAATCACAAAGACATGCCTAGTCATGTGATCTCATAGTAGGAACTTTATGTGCGAGCTACCCACTATATATATAGTAACTATACACTATATATATAAGTTTTTATTTTTTTATTTTTAGCCTGAAATTGTCATCTTATGTGAGTATACCACTCAATATATTTGTCATTCATATACAAAACCTTTTTTAATACAGAAAAATGAGTGCATCTTCACAATAAAGACCAAAAATAAAAGAATAAATGAAAAGAAAATGAAGCATCATCATATGGATTTATATTTATCCATACTACCTAAAACATAAGAGAACAGTGATCTATTACAAAATGCCTTTCATTTAAAGTACATTTTTATTATGAAATTGTTTCAAACACATCAAAGGGAACAAAATGTGATATTTAACGTTTAGAAAAATGGTACCATTATCATTAAAGTGAAAGTGCTGTGGGTAGAGACACCACAAGGAGAAAAGCTGTTACTGTAAGCTTCAGACAGACACAGGAATTCATCATAGTCACACACAGTTCATTCTGACATCAGGGGAATATAAAAACCTTAAAAAGAGAAAAGAAAAATACATACCGTGTGATAGAAAACTATCTAAAAAATGTCTGAAATGTCAAAATCCACTAAAACCAGCAAGACTTGTATCAGTCTCAGATACCTCCTGCTTGGAACGAGAGAGAAAGAAATGAAGGAAAAGAGCAAAGAGAGACCTGTGTGTTTGCTAAAAAGCAAGAGCATTTATGTCATTCCTCCATCAAGGCACACTCCTCCTCTGCATGCGTGAGTCAGAGTTTAGTGGATCACAGATCTAAGGAAAATAAACCCTATAATTTCTTGCAGGCACCATTGTTCTAGTATAGAGAAGTTCCTTGCATCACCCATCACTTGTACTAATTGAAACAGTTTTCACTGGCAGAGCCTCTTTCCCCACCTCTCCCTTTCTATCCAACCAGCCTCAACCCGGGTAAACATGAGAGCATGTAGGACTGGTGGGCTGATGAGAAAGAATCTGACTCCCAGACTGATCTCTAAATAAGGTATGAAGGGTAAAGGCAGCATTTACCAAAAGGCAGCCAACTGTCTGCTTTTGTGCCCTGTTGCTGCTTTTGGTCTGGCATTATTGTAATGGAGAAAGAGAAAAAGAAAGGGAGGAAGTGAAAGTGGGGGAGCAATGCCAACCTTAAAACTGCTGATATTCTAGACAAATGATGGCAGTATATCTCTACCCCATAGACAATGATAATGTTATGATGAAAGGCAAATATTCAAACAGGACGGTTGTGAGCTCTGGGTTAACAATGACAACCTGAAGACGGCATGGCACTCTATTGTGCCACTATTATTTTTTTAGCCCAAACATCAACCTTTCATGTACACAGGGAATCACAAGGAGGCAGAAAAACACAACTACTATGCTAAGACTACAAAACCTTTCACTGTTGTGCCTATTCCTTAACAAACAGACTTTAGGAGGTAAGAAACGAGGAGCGCATAAGAAAATAAACGAGTGAAAAGAGAAAGCAGAGAGAGGCAGACGCTCACACACGGACACCTTTCAGGGAATACAAACCCAAAGATTATGTTAATCTTTCCCCCTTTGTCCCTCACGAAATGTTTTCATACTACGCCTTTTATCTGTGGAGGAAGGGATGTGAACCTCTTCAGTGGGCACTTTCTGTGTGGTTTCTGGGTAATTAGCACCAGTAGCAGACCCTTTCTTTTGCTCTGCTCAAGCTTATGGTCTTCTTTGGGCAAGAAACAGAGGATTTAGCCCCTCAACCCCTTGGTAGGAGTTTGGGTAGCGATTCCCAGCCTGGGTCCAGTCACACCAACCATCTGTTAGTGGTAGCAGATCAAAACCTTCAAAGCTCTCATCAGTTCTGACAATCAAATGGACAGCTTAAGTTTAAACAGGTGACTGAGTTCATTAGGCAAGATGCTGAATTTTTGTCACGGACAGTCAGACATCATTTAATTAACCCAGAATTCAAGATGCTGTGGGGCTGAAAAAATATTTGAATGTCTCAAACATGCTCATATGTGTCAATATAAAAATTTTGCATGTATGCTAATTATAAATGCAACATCAAAAAATTTCCAGCTCTGATAAACAGTGTCATATTTAAAAATTTGTAGTCTTTAATGTTAGGCAAACATTTATCGATTAGAAATTCGATTAAATGTTTGCTAATTCTGGTCTGCCTGTAAATGTGATTGGTTCTCTGACCATAGACTGACCACCATCACTGCTCACAGGCAAGCTAAATGCCAGCAATAGTGGTGTTCCAGCATCAGACGCGCACCCTCTAGCTTACACAAATCACGGTATCCAGGGCTTTTCAGCCAGAGGTCAGATGTGCTCCTGAGATAAAGAGGCATACAAGAAGATCAGTAGGGCCTAACCCCCTGACTGAAATCAACACCTTAAGAAAAGGGTGAAAATGATACATTTCTTAGGCACAATGCAAGCTCTAAAGATTTCTCTTTAGCAATTCAGTTTGTCTACTTCTGCTTCTTTTGATGTTTTTTTGGCTTAATGTTATTTCAACGATGGCTCTTCTCTTCTCTGCTGTCCAAAGGCTGAAGCCTATTTTTTGGGCCTGAGCAACTTCTGATTGTCTCTGTCACGGGGGCTTTGTCTTACACAGGGCTTCCAGCAGCAGTGTTAAAGTGGAGGGTGGGGGCAGCATCAAAGCTAGAGTGAGATAGACTCAACACCAGTGGATTAAGTTCTTCTGCATGATAAAGTAGCTACCTAGGGGTGGTATTAATATGTGAAAGAATGTTATTGAGAGGGAATAAAGTGTTWAAAAAGCCCTGTCATTTTCTTCGTAATGTCTTAATCCTGCAGCCAACACAGAGGCCATGGTCCGGAGTTTGTGCTAATCACAGCAATGCCCATTTGTATTCCCTGTCCTTTAAGCTATTTAAACTCTGCCTGGATTCCATTATTGGCCCTGAGAGAGCAAGATGGCATATTAAGTTATTTGAAAAGGGATTCAGTGGGGACACAAAGGAATACCTGCTTTAAAGCACAGAGGTGTCAACGCCACCAACTTAAGTTGAGCTAAACAGATTAAAGACAGAGTCTATGGCTCTGGACAAAAATGTGAAACTGAGCTAAATTAAATAGGATTCTCACTGTCAAAGCATCATCTAAAATACTAATCATGGCAGATCTGAAAATCTATGATCTGCCTCTTATGACTATTATGTTCCTTTAGTCTATTTTGACTTCATACATTACATGTTGAGCATTCACTGTGAGACTGAAATGTCGGTGCCCTGCATTGTGATATTTCTACAAACACTTTAAATCATTACAGAGATGTTCACACCTAAAAGTATGCTACCTTGACTAAATAAAATTAAATGGCACATTTCTTAGAAATCTTTAATAGCTAAACCTTTACACAAAATTACATATAACTTTCAAGAGGAACACATTCTATTAGTTTTCTATTAGACATATACTTTCATTCGATAGTACATTCGATTATTCGATTACATTCGAATAGTAATTAGAAATGGGCTAGTATTTATTAACTAGCAGAAGTAGATAGTAATGTTACATTTGCTCTATTACTTTACTTTATCTTACTAACCTATTGATTATTGATAAAAAAGTCTGCCCGTGTACTAAAAGTGGTCTTGTAGTCTACCTATGGAACAGTGCCTCTAAAAAAGATGGCATCTATGTTCTTTGTCAAGTGAACTTGCATGTTGCTTTTACAAATACTCTCTGTGCACAGACAGTTGCAAATTCATACTATTGCTCGTCAGCAATGAAGACCTTATAACATCTGTAAAAGTTTGACATCTGCAAAGTTTTACATTATCAAGTTGGAATAGTTTTGGAAACTTCTTTTATGCAAGTTAAGCCTTATTTACATACTTTTTTCCCACAGTTTTATTTATTTTTATTTTATTTTATTAAGTACTTGTCCTTTTTGGTTACTGTCCCCACCTGTGTACTACAATCAATAAATTTTCTAGCTGCAGCAGAGAGACATCTCTGTTCTGACAGACCTGCAAGGCATCTTTTATTTCTGTCTTACATGTTGTGCTGTAGTTGTGATCAGTGGTTGCATCTTGACAGGCTGTAGCATAAAGGTCCATGGATTGTAATGCCATTGAGGTATCAGGCACTGTTTTCTAGTGATTGGACATGACACCCCTCTTTACTTCATGCCACTGCCTGCACTGGGACATACAAGTGAATAAGGCCTTAAACCAGTAAACAGCTGGAATAAATAGGCACATTACAGCAGAACTGCACATTTCTCCCTATCGTTGCTCATTTTGCATGTTCAAAAATGTTTGGTGCTCTAAGGACTGGGAAAAAAAGGAGAGAATTTTCCTAATTGATAAAATTCATTGCCTGCTGGGAGCTATTTAAAAACTTAGGTTGTAGAACTATTTTTCAAACAGCACATCAAATGACGACTCATACTTTCAGCACACGGTCAGATGAACATAAAATAGTGTCAGGTCCTTAAAAAGGATCAATATCACATTTATTTGTCAGAGTTGTAACAAAGGAATTAGATCTCAAGTGCGAAAAATCAACAGTTTATTGTGAATAATCCAACAAAGACAAACAAAACGTAAACACAGGTAAGTAGCCAGTCTCTCCTGGTGGCACTGGGAAGCGAATGGGCAGCAGAGTATCAACAAATAAATCCAGGCGATCGGAGTAAACAGGAACACAGGATCCCAACAGGAATAACCGGGAGAGCTGGAAAACGACACCACAACAAGGACGAAAAAAACAAAATGATCTGACAACACAAGACGAGAAACACAGGTGTTAAATAGCTGAGCCCCAATTGAGCTACAGCTGGCGCAAATCAAACTCAACAATCACAAAGAACGCCCACTCTCACAACATGCACACACAGAGAAGCAAGAATGAGTCTGTGAACCCATGAACTGTGACATTACCCCTCCTCCTAGGAGCGCCTCCTGGTGCTCCCAGGTGAGCTTACCCATTGATTGTAATCATCAATAAGGGAATGATCCCGAATGTCCCTATCAGGAACCCAACTTCTCCCCTTCGGACCGTAACCTTCTCAGTCCACCAAGTACTGAAACCTGTGTCCCCTCCACCTAGAATCCAGAATATGATTTACCAAATAGGTGGGTTCCCCATCTACGAGGCGTGGCGGTGGGGGAACAGGAGCTGGTGGATTAATGGGTGAGTGAAAAACAGGTTTCAATTTTGATACATGGAAAACGGGATGAATTCTCCTGTACGCTTGAGTAAGTTTGAGACGGACTGCCACTGCACCAAGGATTTTAGTGACAGTAAACAGGCCAATGAATAAAGGGGCTAACTTGTTACAAATAGAGAGGAATATCCTTGAAAGAAAGCCACACCTTTTGACCAACAACGTAGACGGGAGGCTTTGACCGGTGGCGATCGGAGGAGAGTCTTGCGAGCTTTTCTCCAGGTGTGACGACACTTGACTTTGCGACTTCGGATTACAGACCGGGAAAGATAGGTGGCTGGTAACCTAAGCTACACTCAAAAGGAGACAGGCCTGTGGACGAAACTGGTAACGAGTTGTGTGCGTACTCCACCCATAAGAGTTGCTGACTCCAGGAAGACGGATTTTGAGTAATCGCAACACTCTCTCAAGGTCCTGATTGGCCCGCTCGGTTTGGCCGTTGCTCTCTGGGTGAAAACCAGAGGATAGACTAACACTCGAAAGACGTGGTCAACCACAGTAACCGCTGTGGTTACTGCAGCATTTGGCTAGGTCAACACCAAACAATACTCGAGATTCAGAGGCTGTTAGGCCTCATGACAACAGCGGCCAATAGGATTCCATTGAACCTATTGCATATGAAACCATTCATGTTCTGGCTAAAGATAAAAAGGTTTTATCCCAAAACCCCCCTGCTAAGGATTGTAAACGTTAGCACCCTTTCTATGTGGATCAGACCACAGTTTCTCACATTGGGTCCCACTCTGGAATTGCAATGCTAGTGCGGCATTCTTACTTTGGGCCTTACTTACTATAAACTGCCTGGAAATGAGGACAGTGTTTCTGGCATTATGGCACTTTTTTCCACATATCAATGGCGAACACATGGTAGTCCATACGGACAACACCACAGTGGTCTCCTATATATATCACCGGGGAGAGCTGTGTTTGCATCCTCTGTTCAAGCTGCCACACTAGATCGTTCTTTGGGCAAAATCCTTCTTTTCTGCTGTCTGTTAGAGTGATGTACATCCCAGTGTATGCAAATGTGGGAGCAGATAACCTGTCAAGGCCGAGACCTGGTGGAGGCTATGGAGTCAATTTGGCAGAAATATGGCAGAGCGTACGTGGATCTGTTCACCTTGAAGCAGTCGACTGACTGTCCCCTCTGATTTAACCTCACTCATCCAGCTCTGTTGGGGTTACATGCCATGGTACAGACGTGGCCAAGGCTGTGTCTGTACACCTTTCCCCTGATAACTTTGCTGCCAGGAGTCCTAGCCACAACTCACCAGGACCAAGTTCATTTATTCTTGATATTGCCACTCTGGTCAACCTGAATCTGGTTCTCAGACCAAATATCTCTTTTGGACCAGTGGGAACTTCCAGTCTGGAGGGATCTTCTATCTCATAATCAGGGATTGATCTTCCACTTCTGGCTGGAGATTTGAAAACAGTGGGTCCAGATCTGGAAGCCAGCTCTGGGAGTCAGCTGTCTGCAGGGTCAGCTCTGGGTACCTTCAAGGTAAACATGGCCGCAGTTTCTGCTTGCCACAAACCTCTGGTGTCTTGTTTTCTGTGTGGTGCCAGATGGCTGAGGCCTTTTTGTTGCATACAGGTCACCTTTTGGGACCTTACTGTAGTTTTAAGGGATTTATCTTTGGCTCCATTTGAGTCTTTAGATTCAGTCTTAGATAAGTTTCTGACTCTTAAGGTGGCTCTATTATTAGCTCTTACTTGATCAAGAGGGTAGGGGTTTTACAGCCTTTTTCTGTAAACCCTGCCTGTTTGGATTTTGCCCCTGGCTTTGATAAAGCCATTTTGCATACTAGACCAGATTATATCCCCAAGGTGACCGCTACTGCTGATCACTCAGTGATGCTTTAGGCCCTCTGTTCTTGCCGCAAGAGTCACCGGAACAGGAAAGGCTTTACTTATTGTGTCCAGTTAGAGCTTTGAGGATCTTTGTACACCACTTAAGCCAGTGGCATAAGACATCCCAGCTTTGCCACACTTTGTTCTTGTCTTCAGCCTTTAAATCTGATGACATATTTTTTAGGCATTTTCAAAGGATTTGTGGCACACAATGCTACATCACATGACCTCCATTTGCCCCACATAGGTGTGATTTTACATGTGTTCAGACCTCGGTTGTGCCTGAAGCGCGTTACCCTGAGAAGTTTCTGTAAATATTTTAGCTGCTGTACCACAAATTTTCAGTAGGCATTGCTAAGCTTCAATTGTGAAAAAGGTCACTTACAGTAATGGCCAAAAATATCGGCACCCTTGCAATTCTGTCAGAAAATGCAACCCTTTTTCCAGAAAATTGTTGCAGTTGCAAATGTTTTGATACTCACGTTTTGTTTTGTTTTTTTGAAAAAAAGTAAAATCTGATAAATTCCACACAGAACCCAAAAAATGCACTGGACAAAATTATTGGCACCCTTAACTTAATATTTGTTATCACCCCTGTTGGAAAAAATAACTGAAATCAATAGCATCTTGTAACCATTAATGAGCTTTCTGACACTGGCCACAATGTTGCGCCCCAAAATTGTGATACTATATTGCCCATACCTGTTACTTGCCACAGGGGTGAATAAATACAAATTAGAGGAGCATCACATGCTTGAAAAGCAATTATTTATTACAATTTTGACATGGTGCCAATAATTTTGTCCGTCCATTTTTGAGGTCTGTGTGATTTTTTTTTTAAGTTTGATGTTTTTTGTGGCGTTCCAGTGCAAACAAAAACAATAAGCATGTGAGTACCAAAACATTTGCAATTGGAATAATTTTCTGAGAGAAGCGTTGCATTTTCTGACAGAATTGCCAATATTTTTGGCCATGACTGTATGTATTCTGCAGTCTTAAACCTTTTTGAAAGTATGTGGTTTGTCATGATTAGATTAGAAATATTGCCTAGGCTAGCCTAGGCTTCCCACTGACAGGAGAGTGACACTTAACACAATACACATTTTTATGATGCAATATTAATATGATCTATGATATGATCTTATCATATACTAATCAGTTATTCTGTCTACATACATTATTGCTACATAAAATATTTCTAAATATTGAAATTAACATAGGTGTCCTGTTGGCTGGACAGTGACATCACAATATACATTTTTTTGATGTAAACTCATATCATAAACTACTCAATTACTCTTCCTTCACAAATTACTGGTCCAATATGTATTTTAAATTCTTAAACCTCTCCAATGATATATAATTTGTCATGATTACATTACAATTCACTTGTGAAAATTAAGTTAAACTCAAGTGTCTCATATACAGAACAGTGCCATTTAAGTTAATATCTTCAAAGAACTGTTCACCCAAAAATATACATTGTATTAATGATTTTCTGTCTTGTGCAGAACACAAACGACATCTTAAAGAATGAGCAATGCCATTTTGACTGTCACTCCGTTTGTTTTGGAAAGTGTAACACGAGTTGATCAACAATTTGGTTTGAATAAGGTTACATAACAGAGTACAGTGTCACAAGAAAAACTAATTAATATTCATATAGCAAACCCTCAATTTACGTCAGATGCCCAAAACTAGTCATTTTACACAGGTAAGCAATATGCTGATGGCCAAAATGTAGTGGCAACACAGGAAACTTATTGAGACAGACAGAGTTGAATACAAGTGTAGTAGATGTTTATTAATACAAAATAAAATCACATGAAACAAGAAGGCTCAAAAAACAGAAACAGAGCTAAGCAAACTACATTACATAAGTACAAATATCATCCAGCAACGGTTGCAGAAACCATGATGGCTTAGATTCACAAGGTACAGTGCTATTTAAAACAAGATACAGGTGAAAACAAAGAGGAGCAGTAACATAAGGAAAAATACATTTTTGAAATGTGAACATTCCTGTGGTGTGAATGGATAATTTTCCAGTGCTAAAATACTTCCTTTTATTTGTAGGTTTGTTTTCCCAAAGAATGCAAACACTGGCTCAGAGGCACTTTAAACATTTTGTTCTGTTAATATAAGCTTTATGCCTCCACTTGACAGAATCTGATTGAGGAAGGACCTGCAATCAGTGGTTTAACTGCAAACTGATTGTTATTTCAAAACAGGTGGCATGACATGAACAAGTTGTAGTTCTCTAGTGGTCAGGCCCCTAATATGGCCCTTGGTATACAGAAAATTGTACCATGTTTTCACATTGATGCACATTTACGTCACATAGCTCATAGATACGACACTTGAATACATGCAAGCCCAGGGGTGCGGCATACCTCTGTGACCTCAGTGACATGCAGTGGCAGAACAGCATGTTTTTCTTTCCTCAGGGAAACAAGCATAGCAGTCATGGCCGATCCCACATCCACCAGGGAGCACACTGCAGCTGACACTCTGTATAAGGGCTTTAACCTGAAGACAGGATGAGCGAGAGAACGGTGATGGTAAATGCATTTAGATTAAAGGAGGATGCCATTGTCACTGTGTGTTTGTGACTGTAGTGAGTAGAGCAATCACATGACCTTGTTGGCAAAGAAAGGTTAAGGCAACATAGGAGTCACAAAGTATATGGTAGGGATATTACAAGCAAATTCATATATAAAAGAGCCTCACCAGTTAAAATAATAATTGTGTAAATAACATACAAATAGTGGGTGAAATGTAATAATAGGTTTCATCAGTAGAAATGATTCTACTATTATAAACACAAATATTAGGTAAGAGACAAAGCAGAGCTATGTCAGCTTAGACCTGGTCACACTGGGAATGTGATTTTAAATGACAAAACTGGATACTGGCATTGATTAAAAATGGAAATATCAAGCCCATCATAAATAAATCACAAAATATTGCCTGTATGGACACCTTAACAAAGGGTGTATTTATGTCTTGCATACTGTATATACAGTAAATGCATATGTATTATTAGTATCAAGATATTGCTAAAATTTTCATTGGGGTGTACAAAATATATGTGATTACTGTACACAGTACAGTGCAGGTGCAATTCAATGTAGAACCATTTGTTTCCCCATTTACAACACATTTGAACACTTCACTGTAATGATTAGATCCTGATCTGTCATTACACACACCCAAAGAATATTGGAATTACAGACAGATCACACTTTCATAATGCTCATTTCACCCCAGACACAGCATTGCATTTTATTAAACCTGGTGGCAAAATACAAGAAACGTCTGATCTCTGTGATTACCAGCAAGGGTTTTGCCACCAAATAGTAAGTCATGTTTTGCGAAGGGGTCTAATACTTCACTTATTAAAATGCAAATAAATTTATAACATTTTTGAAAAGCATTTTCCTGGATTTTTTGTTGTTATTCTGTATCTTACTGTTAAAATAAACCTACCATTAAATCAATTAAATGAATGTCAATTAATTAAATGAATCTGATGGTCACTATTTATAGGCAGGTCAAGATCATATGGTGTAGCATTGCGCACCACAAAGCCTTTAAAAGGTGCCTCCAAAGTACATCATCAGCTTCTTGTCATTGAAAACTGTGAGACTAAGAAGCAATCAGAGGTGATTAAAAAGCTTTGTCCCCCAACCGAGGCCAGGCAGCTGCAGTGTCAGGTGGTCCATCCACCTTCTTTTGCTGACTATAGACAGTTCTGGCTGCCTTGAGACTCCAGGGCATCCATGTTCTAAATTACATAAATGACTTTCTAGTCATGACCATCTCCCAAGAATTAGCTACATGGCATTGAGATGTTGTATCAGCTAAAATGAGGTTCTTAGGGCTGAGACTCAACCAGAGGAAGAGCACGCTTTCTTTTGTCCAGAGAACTACCTTTCTAGGGGTAATTTGGGACTCCTCTATGATGTAGGCACAATTGTCTACTGCCCTTATACATACATCACCAGGATGGGCTGCGTTTAAATCCCATTCAGGCTGGCGCAGCAGATCCTTCTTTAAGCAGAGACCAGGAGCTCTCCGTCAGAGTGATGTACATCCCAGGGCATGCAAATCTGGTAGCAGATATCCTGTCGAGGCAGGGGATGAGGCATGAATGGAGGCTCCATCCATGAGTGATAGAGTCAATTTGGCAGAGATATGCCCGGGCAGAAGTAGATCTGTTCACTTCTGAGGAGTCGACACACTGTCCCCTCTGGTTCAGCCTTACTCATCCAGCTCCATCAGGGCTGAATGCCATGGTACAGACATGTCCTGTGTCACCTTTCCTCCGATAGCCTTGCTCCCGGGAGTCCTAGCCAGGGTTTGTGTTCCCTCAACCAAGGTTGTAGGGACCAATCTGAGTTCCAGAGCTCCATCTACTAGGGGACTGTATGACCTTAAGTGGCAGCTCTTTGTGTCATGGTGTGAGCGACACCATGTTGACCCGGATCACTGCCCTGATGTTTCAGTGATGGAGTTTCTCCAAGAGCACCTTTCTACAAGGTTAGCTCCGTGTACCCTTAAAGGTTACATGGCCTCTGCGTCAGCTAGCCATGAACCTGTTAATGGAGACATCCCTTGGTGTCTTTTTTTTTGCATGGTGCCAGATGGCTGAGGCCTTTCTGTCGCACTTAAGTCCCCTCTTAGGACCTTACTGTAGTTTTAAGGGGTTTATTTCAGATTAAATTGAACCCCTAGAGTCAGCCATAGATAAGTTTCTGACTTTTATTGTGGTTCTAATATTAGCTTTTACATCGCTCAAAAGGGTAGGGGATCTACAGGCTCTTCCTGTATTTCCTGCCGGTTTGGATTTTGGCACTGGCTTTGTTAAAGTCATTTTGTATCCTAGACCAGACCATATCCCCAAGGTGCCCGCTATGGCTGGTCACCCAGTGGTGACCTGATA
>JAZGTJ010002084.1:0-45941 GCA_036877575.1 Botia almorhae
TGTGGGGCTTCAGAAAAGTGCATGAAATCAACTCTACCAGTTTTGTTATTTTAAGCATTTTATTAGACATTTTATTTTCCTTAAGATGTGATTTCATAATTACTATTATCTCACATCTATTATCTTATCTTTTAATAAACTGCTCACTAATAAAGAGCCCAAGTGATGAGTCTACTGTTATATGGATAGCAGTAAGTGTGAGAACATGTGAATGGATGTGTGTATTAAATGTAGCCCCATTATTCTTGCACTGGTGGTGCAGCGTTTATCTGATAATACTGGTGGGTCTGTTTAATAGCCTACACTCAAAAGCGCAGATAAACACCAACAAGCAAACTCACAAACTGAAATACATGTCATAAGAAAGTGTGCTGTTGACTTTTTTGTAAAGGGTAACGGATGCAAAACTAATTTCATTTCTCCAGTAACAGTAAACATTTACAGAGCTAACAGTGACTCCGGGCTTTCATAACATAGAACTGAATTACAATCCCTCTGGCCACCTACATACACCAGGTGTAACTCTAGAAACATTGAAATGAGGTGATTAAACACCTATTTATAGATTTTCTTCTCTTGTGCATTTCCTTTTACACATCCAGTCAAAATTAGAGCGAGTAGCCGTTTCATATTGTCTCGCTCATGTTTGGCGATACTGTAGCTCACCCGACAGACAACTGTGCTTGCAACACCCAAGTTACTTTATGGGTTTGATTCCCAGTGAAAATGCGTCTGATGTCGGCTTTGTAACCTTGAATCCAGTTGCTCTGGATAAAAACATCTGCCGAATGCATGTTTCCACAGAGCTCTAGCAGATATCCTCAGACAGCAAGGTCCAATTCCAATATCCCAGTACGACTGTGAGAACTTTGCAGCGATGAACAGCTCGTCCAAAGACGACACGCCACAGCGGACGAGCTCCAAAAATCACTACACCCCCGTCCACAGTTCAAAGTCCAACCATGGTAAGCAGTATCATTATTCATACGCTGTAACACGCTGAACTTATAATGTTTATTATAATATTTATCTTGATGGATAACGCTGAATCCGGTTGGCAACGTCATTTATGTCGTGTCGTGTCAGATACCCGTCCGTCAGGTGACTTATGCTATATGCAGATGTCAGCGTGTGTGTGAGACGTGTATCGCTGCTCGCTAATCATCGGACTTTTACGTGCCACGTGTAAATCTGAGTCAATTACAGCTGAGCCATAAAGATTCACCCCCCCCACTGCTGGGGAGAAAATTAAAGGCTGCGCTGAATTTCATTATGGTCAAGGTCAAAAGAGACTTTGGAGCATCGTTGAATGTTCTCATGAGTTACGATCAAAAATAATGGCCGTTTTGACTCAAGGGAGATAAATGCCACACATGGCAACAGCGCCGACCGAGGGTCTGAAATACATGAGAGGGCGATATTTAACGCGTATTAAAGGTCTGTACTTCTTGATTCTTGGAAACACCTTCATATGATGCCGTTTGAGTGGTTTCTGCTTAAGTTTAAGTTGTGTAAAGATTAATTAGTGAAGGGTTTGGGTTGGGTTAACTTAAGTAAAGAAATATTGTCCATTTTAAAGTGACCTTGCAAGATAACATGACACTGACAGTAGACTACTGACCTGGGATCAGGGACAATAAGGTAGCTAAGATTTTTATTGCCCAGGGAGGTTAAGATCTGTGCACAGGCTCTCTTGGCTCTCCAGTTAGATACTGCCAGCAGATGTTTTGATCTTCTAATCTATGTGCAGCTGTGTGCTGTTATATCAATGTAAAGACCTGCACAGTCGTGACTATGAGGCAGAGCTGTGCTGTCTGTGCTGGGTGACTGTGTGTTATACGCCATTGCTGACACTAACTGGAGCTCAAATTCTCACCAGAGACCCGTGGTTCTATGTGGGGTCAACAGTGAGGCACGGTCACAACCTCTAGGAAAGCGTGTGTAATTGGCATACAGATTGGAGTGCTGTGTACTGATGGCATCTACTGAACCAGTTCAGACGGCAAATGCGTTCATATGCCTTAATGCACACGAGTGTTAATTTGTCATCGTTCACGCACTTATGACATGATTTTAAAGAATTAATTACTGGTTTTCACAGTCTGACTGTGAGCAGTTAGATACACGACCTTTGTTTACAGAACAATAATGAATTATGCAAAATGGCAGTCGCACACGTATAATGTTAATGATACTTGATGTACATGTAAACAGCTTTCGGTGAATCTTAATTCTCAAGCAGCGTCAGATATTAACTGTTTTTGAGCAGCATTGTCGTTGTACTGTTATGAATGACGTTATAATGCTGTGGTAAAATGCAAACAGTATTTTAAAAACAAAATCAAAATGATATTATAAAATAGAAATATTAAATGCATATGCACGAATGAGGTGGAAATATTTTGAGGGAACGTATTACAGTATTACACGTAAGGCATTAGAATAAGGTATCAGCTTCATTAATTAAAATTGATACAGACGATTTTTATTAAGACAACAACTGCATTATTATGTATTTGTAAACTGTGGGCACTATGACTTCTTAAAACTGTAGCTCTTTTTATTTCTAATGTGGCACAATGCTGATGTAATGATTTTTCTAACATATTCTAACATTAAAAATACAGATCACTACTGTGTCTCTAGAACAGAACTCTCTAGAATAGAATATTATGAAACATGTTATGATAAAAGATGAAATACATGTTACATAAGCCAAATAAACAGCCATTCACTACAGGGGCATTTCCCCCCCACATTTTAAATACTGTATCTGGGGCATTTTGTCACTGTTCTCATATGACTAAAGAATAACTTGACATTAAGCTAAGCACAGACATGCAACAAATTAAATTTAGCACGTAAACAAATAATAACAGAGCATTCCTCCCAAAACAAGTGTTATGTGTTGCGGAAGAAGAGTTTAACAAGCGAATGTGTTTGTGTTGACGAATCGTGGGTTAGTGTTGCTTCAAGAGATCAAAATTGGATGCATTCGTCTGGGTTATTAAAATGTGATGCAATTAGTTTAATTATGATGTTGAATGCCAATGGGCAATTTCATAAGAACACAGCTCCACATAGTTATGTAGACATGCTGCCTTCCCGTTTCTAGACTAACAAATTTAGTTGGGCTATGACTATAGAATCTTAGTCATGTAATGACTGTGATTTCTCTCTGGTATTTAAAAAGTCTTACACATATACACCCATAGTTCATGTAAGTGTCAAGACGCAGCCTCACTGAGTCTTCATTAATGGTCCCGGCTCTGAAGTCATTATCATTTGAAAATGCATCTCAAATTCACACACTCACACCAAGACTAACGTTTGGCATGTCCTGAGGAGGCCAATATAACAGGTTGTTAAATTCAGGTCTGTTATCATGTCATGGCACATCATAATGAATTCCTGGCAGGACTGCTAACCTGTGCACAAGATGATTTCGGCTTCTTGGGGGTTTTGACTGAAAGAAGTTTATTATTTGGTTTCGTGGCTTTATTGCTTTCTGTACCTCCCGCCTCATGTTCATTTTATTGACTCTCACAAATGCGTTTTATCGTCTCTTACCTGCGTGCTGTGTCGGTATGAGTTGCTCTGTTTGTTGTTTTCTGTGTTTCGCCCGCTGTTCCAAGTGATCCAAAGCAAAAGTATTTCTGAGGTCGGAATGAGCAAGCTCTCAGTATGTGAGTCTGGCAGTGTGCAAAGCCTCAGTAAACAGCGTATTAACATAGAGATTCCTACAGCTCAACCTTTTGATTTTCTGGCCACACTGAGGGTTACACGGGGGTTCCTGCAGGGGGTCTGTGGGCAGATATGTAAAACAGATAGGATAATGTTTTAAAAAATTAAAAATAACAAAAATTTACTGTAGCTCAGTGGTTAGAGTGTGGCGTTAACAACGCCAAGGTCATGGGTTCTATCCCAGGGATTGCACATACTTAGAAATGATGGTATAATGCAATGTAAGTCGCTTTGGATAAAAGCGTCTGCCAAATGCATAAATGTAAATGTAAAAGCTGTGCGGGGCCACTGCCAATATGGCCACCGGGGGACTTGAATTGCCTCAAAGTGATTTTTGTAAATGTTAAAAACCTCTACTGTAGCCTGTTACTTTATTTTATGCTCGTCATTTATATTAAATTGACATGAACTGTTTTCCTTGAACTGGAAATTGGACGACAAATTAAATCGGAAATTGGATGACAAATTAATTATTAAAGGTGTACAGTAATGAGGGGATTATCATTATGTAAGTTGGTGTGCCGTGACATTGAATTGTCGGGCTTTAGAGCACAGAAACGTTTAAATATGATGTGTATGTTTGACTTTACGCTGTTGCTTTAAACTCCCAGATAGCGGTCAAGGTTATCGTCAGAAATCGCTGTGTACACGCTTGTATTTTGCTGATAATTGGGACGTCAGGAGTAATTGTAACACCCTCCGACACTTGCAGCATCTAATATTCACACGACAGTAAACAGTGTTTGTTGTGTGGACAAGGTGACTTTTCCTATGAATTATGGGAAGTCATAACACTTAAAATGAGCTGGGAATGCTTGCTGCGCTGCCAATGGCTGTCCACCCTGGAAGCAAAGTGCTACAGGAAGCTGAGCGGTATTCCGCTGTACCTCACAGCTAATATTCTGGTGTCCATTTCCAGGAGGACATTACCCGAAGGAGAGCAGCCGCGCCGGCGGCCATGACCTTCACAACTTCATATCCTCTGGCTTTGTGACGCTTGGTCGAAGCCACGCGAAAGGTAACACGATTCTTTCTTTTTGCTTAGCGATACTCAGAACCCTTCCATAGCAACCATCAATCTAACATTTTATATGCCATCATGCCAGCATGACGCAGTTTGCTCATCGGCTGAGCAACAAATGTAGCTTGAAAGGCCATCATCCAAAATATACCATGCTCTCGTTTTTGTTATATGCTATATTTTGTTGTACGCTATTTCCATCACAGGTTCATTTAAAATTCAAAGCACTCAGCCACTGACATGAGTGTCTGTTAACCTGTTAGAGAGATCTGCAGTCTAACATGACTCAGCTGTTTAAGAATGTCCAGTTAACAGAATGCAGCGCGATTTGAACACATACATAAATCGTTGGCGGTAAATTGGCTGTCACGGTAGCTCAATTGTTTCTCTTAGACAATAATGAGATGAAATGTTTCTCCTGAAAGCAAGATCAAGAAATCTCACGTATGTCTCCAGCAGAGTTTCATATGAGATCTCAACAAAGTCACAAGCCCAGCTCAGAATTGTCAAGTCTGCAATCATAAGTCAATGTTACAAACTCAAATGATGCGATTTATACAACCCACATTCATTTCATAGTTCCAAACTCTTGTATTTCAAAAATTGCCTCATTTTTATCATGTTTCTAGTTATCTCAAGCAAAAAAAGGAGAAACATCTGAGACGAAATTGCTTGAGTAAAACACAAACCCCATCGAGTCTTCTGAGATATAAAAAAGCAAACTCTGAGAAATAACATTTCCTTCTGGATGCTCGTTTTTAATCTTCGTCATGTGTCACTTGTCAATTAATATTCATGTGTTCTGTGTGGACTCAGATGATGATTCTTCTCAATCTATTCTGTGCAGAAAATTGCTCATTAGATCCTCTGTTGGGTGTTAAGCGCTTTTTTGTAACTGTCCCTTTAAAAGGACAAAAACATGGGTGTAACTTAAGTATGTGCATATATTGACTATTACCTACAAATTTAGCCTAAATTAACTCCTAATCTACTGCTTCTTAATACTTAGCAAGGTAGTTGATGTAATGTTGAAGTGTGGGTGGGGGTAGGATTACGGGTTATACAATACGGTGAATTAGGCATGAAAATGTGCTGATGCAATTGTCCACTGGGCAAACAATAAACATGTAATCAATTAGTATTCATTTCGCCGAAGTTTTGTTTGGTGGCGTTCTCCAGGATTTCCCGTTCAATGAAGCATTTTCGTCATGTATTCTCTCTGAAACATAGGTCAGAAAAACTGTGCTGTGGCTAATCTCCATTAAGCCACATTCCTTCTGCCTCCCTGAATCCCATTCCCTCAGACAGAACGCATTGACCTCGAATCCATTTGTTTTCGTTCCTCTGTCTGTCTCCGCCCAGCTCAAGACATTTGTTTTTCTGCTGTTTGTTTTGGTGTTGTGTCTTTGGTGCCCTTTTCTAGGTGGCCTGTTCAGCCATCTAGTCGCGGTGGAAGGGTCGGCTATTTTTGTTAGCGGTTCGTGAAACATGAGCAGAAGGAATATGAAATACATACTGCTGCAGGATAAATGCTCTCCACACTGCTGCATTTCAACCTGACAAAACACCTTTTTTGTTCTTAGACGGCTGCCAAAATATGTACTTTTGTGATTTGAATATTTTAGTTTTAGTATTTGAGGTATGTTTGTTTTTACCGGTTGACAATTTTGATCTTTCTATACCTCATTTACTAGGATTACTCATTTTAAGACAAAAATTCGGTCCATTCCTGGATGAGCATTGTTTGTTTCTGACACAATTTTGATGTGTATGTCTGCTAACAGTTTATTGGGTCAACGTTTAAGACTACGCTAGCATATATTTAACCTTAACATAGACATGAACTTGTCTTTCAACTGTTTATTACCAGTAAATACCCTGTTGTAACATTCTGTTCCATCATTCACTTCCTGTGGGTGGTAATAGCGAGATTGTGTCAGCTAGCGCTTTATGAAAAAGCCACAATCTATAACATTCCTAATTTACATAAACAAGAGCTTGTTATGCTTGTTAGCATCGATTTACAATGACTTAATTAAAATACTCATGCATATTGCCTTACCACAGCATTTATTCCCTGATTAAACTGGTTAGAATGTGGGGTACTGAATATACCATAAGCAAAAGCGGCCCAGTTTAGTTATTTAACAGTTTAGTTTCAACCTTGACAACAATCACATTATTGATGACAATGATCATTGTGTTCCGTTCTAGAAAAACTTTGAGACAAATGAGACTAAAAACAAGAGCTCCTGCTGTCACAATCAGACCTGGAACAGTGTTGCAACTTATGATGGATAACATAACTTCCAGTTTCACACATGAACCCTGTTATATTGCAATACAATTGCTTGGGCTACCATTTCTGGTAAATGTACCTCATCTGCTGAACACAAACACAATGGCTCTCCGTTTTGTATCATTATTGCTGCTTTTGTCATTTGCCGAAAATAACGTTTAAACAGCTGTAGTTTTTGTTTGTGAAAAGGAAACAATTTGTTAACAAATTTCTTTATCTGTTTGGATATTCAGCGTATGATCACAGCGTTTGACGTGGTGTAACTGTGTCGACTCCACTGCAGACTTCTTACATCAGCTTGTACTAACCATAAACATACTCAACCAGTTTGTTAACACACAGCACCAGTACAGAACTATTCTGGCACAACTTCTCGCAGAGCATTCTGACGACGAATCCTGTTCACACATAAATGCTTTAAACAGATCTTTCGTGGTGGAATATTATCATCCATGATGAATTGCTCTTTCTCAGCCTTCCTCTCATTATTGCCAAGCTACAAATTCTCTTGCTATTGTACCTGTCCGTCTTATGTATCATAAAATGAAAAACTGAAGCATATCTCCTTACGTCTGTAACCCCACTGTATCAGAGCCTGTAAGATTTACTGTGGTCATTTGAAGGGCCATTGGAGAGGCAAGTTGTCTAACTGTGGTTAGAGCTGTAAGCCAGCAGACATGGTTTTCAGCGTTACCGTTTAATCATACTGTAATTAAAGAGAATGTTTTAGTTGTTTGTTGTAGGTCATGTGATAACCAGTTACAGTGACTGTATGCTTTACATGGCTGGTCAAGCAGACTACCTGTTCTCTGAAGTTCAGTCAGGCTTATCCAGTCATTACTCCACATTGCCTTTATATAAAATTCTTACTGTTTTTGGTTCCCCAGTTCTTACTGTTTTTGGTTCCCCAGTTCTTACTGTTTTTGGCCCTTGAGCGTTCTACTTTCTGAATCGGTGAGAAAGTTAAAATTGAGTTCCTCAAGTTTTTGCTAGGTAAACGCATTCAAATGTTAAAATAACCCAGAAGTCAGCCGTCGTTATCTCCCCCATCAGCACTAATGTGGAAAGCTTCTTCTGAAATGCTGGAGACAAACAGTGTCCTGTGTGTTTTTCATAAACGTATGTAAAGAAGTCAAACTCCTGCATGGCATTATATCGTATTTCAATTTCAGATTAGGACCGAAAGCCATTATTCATTCACAAATCCATTCTTAAACAGGCTTGCCCAGACTTTTCTATGAGAGAGAAACGCCCGCTGTATATGATGGGTTTTCAAAACTCTGACCTTTTGCTTCTGCTTGACCTAAATATAAAGCAGTTCCCCTAAGAGACCCAGACAATCTATTCACATAAATCTCTTCATATGCTCGTCCTGCTGTCTGAGATTCAGTATTCGAGTCTCAATGAGTGTAGAATAAAAGATTTACCTCCATAGTTTCATACTGCCCCATCCGCCCTTGAGAACTCAACAGTTTTCTTTATGGGTTGTCCATTGGTCCTGTTTTGTCCTTAAAAAGCAGCCCAGTGTATACCAGAGTGTCACAGTGTATTATAATGGAAGGAAATCTCTGAAAAGCAGACAGTTTTAATTAAATGGAGAACTTCCATTTGTTGCATGAGGTCTGCATTAACATTTCCTCATTTCTGCCTCCGAGTGAGGCGTCACATTTTAGCCACCCACAAACGTTGAAGTAATCTTCAGCTTCAGCTGTCTTTTTCTTCATGGTTTGTGAAGAATATTAAAATTGAAAATCTGCTATTGTGCTTGAACGGAGAACTTGACATTTTCTCCTCTGGCCCTGTTAAATATAGTTGATTTACATCTCAGTTTTGATATATTGTCCTTTAAAAACCCGTCTGACCGCAGTCTTTGATTGACAGCATCCATATGAGAGGGGATTTACCTCAGTCTATTTTTTACATTAACAGAAAGTTAGTGTAAAGTTCAGCTGCTCATTTAAACAGAGAATTACAGCTTTTGTCTTGTGTTATATTGATTATTCTGATGTAATCCTACTTTAGGAAATTATTTCATCTGAAAAAATGCTTTGCTTTGAGCTAGTAGGTGGAAAGATTGGATGTTAAGCAATTTCTCGATGGTTAAAATCTTATTTATATGCGTTTTCTTGCTCAATACAAACAACACCGAGTCATTCTGACTGAAGCCTGATAGCAGTTTATGTGATGGAAATGTGCAGCACTATTTCGTTCCAGATCAGAACCGCCTGTGACTCGGTTCAGCCCAGGTGGCTTTTCCCCAGCTGGAGTAGATTTGTAACGCTGGTGTTTGGAAACTGATTGCGATTGTTCATCCACCTCAAGCCAGAATACATGTTGTTTTCCTAGCAATCACTAGATCTGGAATGCACAGTTAAATAAACAGAAATAGGAAGATATAACTAAGATTCTCTGTTTTTCGAAGGCATCGTCAGCTCTCTGTTGTTAGACAGAGGTGAGTCTAAAGGCAGTGGTTAAGATCCGGGGGCAGGTGACCTGCCTGAGCTGTCAGAATCCTTAACCAGCAAATTCATTAGTGTGACAACAAACAGGAAGTACCTCCCACTGTGTCCATAAACAGCAACGTCTTTAAATGTCAGCCACGTCATCCACCAGCTCCTCTGGTCCAGCTGTCACACTCAATATTCCCTGCGCTATGGGCCTTGTCTCTAAGCTTTACTGGGAGACACTGAATGGGAAGTCATTTCTGATATCCGTCCAGCCCTCTTTTGTTTCTTATTGTGTCCTCTCGCAGAGAAAAGACGGTACAAATTGAAGGGGTAATACAAAAGTTGTGAGTCGTTAACTAGCTTGAAAGAAAGTACAAGGTTTTGATCTGGAAATGGTTTGTGCTCCATGTGTTAATATAAACCTGAGGGTCAAAGGACAACATCAGATTTTAAGGATGTCACATGATCCTGTGGCTTGGAGAGGTTGTCTTGCGAAGAGATGCTTCATTGTGTTAGGAGAACTTCAGCGTGAAAAGGGGTCTTTATTTTTGGATTTGTCTTTATCTCAACCAATGCACAACTCTTCAGAATTCATCCTCTGAAGTGATGCTGAGTACAGAGTACTGCTGAGCTGCCCTTAAATTTATATCAGTCCAGCTAACACATCTCATAGGGAAAATGAGATCAAAGTCCTTATTAAACATCTGAAGTTTTCTTCAGAATGTATCGAGGGGCAATATAAAGAGGAGTTAATATGTCCAGACTTTCATACTGTAAAATCAATAGTAGGAAAACTTTTGGGGTGTTTGTTCAATCATTTTTGTATGCTGGAGGACATTTATTCATATGCATAATTCACAATTCTTTTAGGGGACTTGAAGCCAAAATGTTTTTTTCATTGGCTTCATTTTTCATCGGAACATTTGATCATGTACTGTCTTACACAGTTAGGAATGTTCCTTCCTTATTGTTAGGAGTCTAAGCACTAAATCAACTCTATTTAACATGCTAAGATGCTATAGAGTGTTTGGTTTAAGTACAATAAGATCATTTCTATCTGAACATTTTCATATGGGACAGACTGTTTTTAGTATTGATATTTGATACGTCCAGAGGGAGGAGTTTGAAGATTCCTTAAAAGTGTTTGGGGTGTCAGAGATCATAAATCGCAGTTACCTGAAATTCGTCAGGATAGTTCCAAACATGCGCCACTCCTCAGAAACCCATTATTTCGCATGTTTTATCTACTGCATTGGAATCCTCCTGTGCAGTTTGTTTGGGTTGCATGAAATTCTGCATGTCGTCTGGTGGCACTACACAATGTTTTCATTACTGTATGTTTTCTTGTTATTATATTCATCATTACATCAAATCACAACTTTATGCTGGTGAAACAATTCTGTGTCAGAAGATGAATAATGGCCCAAATGCTGTTTTTTGTTGTCAGTGATGTCTGTGACCTTTAGGCAGTGCGGACTCGTAATCACAATATCATGGATTTGGACGGCCTTTCCGAACCATTTAAGCCTTTTTAAGCTATTTTTCTCTTCACTTTGTGTACTTCCACCTTTAGGAAAAAACAAACAGGCTTTGTTCTCACCAGTGAGATGAAGGAGAAAGGCAGATAAATGGAGAACAAAGGAAAGGGGAAACCTAGATGTTTGGTTGTTTGTGATACAATTATTTAAATCAAAAGTTAGATACAGTTGAGTTAGCTAACTAGAGTTAGCCATATTTAATGCATCTCATGGAATGCAAAGAGGTTTTTATGCAAACGTCCTCCTTTTAGATATTTTGTTATCTTGGCAGAATCTGTTTGTCATAAGCCAGAAAAAGAGTCCGTTTTCATTGAAATGAAGCAACTTCGCATGTCGGCGGACTCAAGCCAGAAACCTCAGCATGCAGATTTTTCACATGTAATGTAAATGAATATGTCACACTGTGCAGTACTGATTAATTGCTCCACGTCTCTCCTGTATTTCGAAAATATTACATAATGAAGCTGTGTGGTTGTGTTGCCTTATGGGTAAATTGTTGACTTATGGCTTTTTCATGGTAGGGCACATAGAAGATGTTCTATAATTTCATATTATAAAATGAATAACTTTGGTGCTAGATGCTGATTGGTCGATACAGTTTTTAGATTTCAAATGCATTGAAATGCATAATAATAATAATAATAATAATAATTTTTGTATAATAAATAGTTTATTGTTGTTTTAATGAAAATGTGTGCCCAAAAGGGTGTGGTACAGTATATTGTAAAAACATTCAGAGCAAATAGGGGCCAAACAAACTCGTGAGTGTATTATTGCTTTAATATAATACTTAACATGCTATATGTGGTCACAGGAACGTACGTTCTAACTCATATCATCAAAATCAGAATGACAGACAGTACATTATGGCTTCACCAGTTGTATTTTGTTTTGTTAATGTAATACTGTTGCCCTGATTTCTTGATATGTAAAACTGAATGATACATTGTGTCATTGTATCAGTTCATATTGAAAGTTCTTTTTGACACTATTCTCATTGTGGCTGCAGCTGACAAGTATATTGGCTCCTTCTCAGAGAACTAATCCAGCATAAAACAGGCACATCTCAGATTACCCAGCATGCCTCAGTGTCTGGCGAGGGAAATTAATTTCTAAACCTCCACTGAACAACACTTTTTATGAATACATTAGACGATTAAAAGCTAAGCAAGGAACGAGACATGAATTCCGGTCATGTTTTCCAATGGAATGTTGTGGGGGATTATGTTCTCTATTTGGCCAGCCAGGATACAAGGTAAAAGACCGCACATACAACACCTCCTATAGCTCGATTTATGTGTATTATGCGAAATGTAAATAATAACAACTCTCGCGCTTTCTTGTCCGTATGCTTGACGTCTTCAAGGCAAACGCTGCTTTTTATTTGTAATCTATTATTCATATTGAAGCTGCGGGGACGAGGACAGTAGATATGAGAGTAAGCCCCTCCCTCTCCCCAAAACCCAAACCTCCACCCCTTCATCATCCTGGCCGCGCACCAATGGAATCATTTACTTCTGAGAGTCAAGTGTGCCGTTCTGTCTGTAAAACTCACCGTTTTGAGCGACTACGCTCACAGAATATTCAGAATATGAGTTTGGGCTGTTTGACGTTATGATGTTTTTGACTGTGGGAATCACATCAGATCTTTCAAATAAGATTCATATACAGCATGTACAGTAGCTCTGCCATAGATTCAGTGTTATGTTTCACATTCCTTGTGGAATGTTCTCTAGCTGTGACAGGGGCTAATGAGATGGCTAGCACAGAACGGATTGCGGACTACATTCTTGCTTTTATGTGGCAGATTGTTCTTTAAAGCAGAAAGGAAAGGAGTGTGTATTTGTAGAAGAGCAGTACTGTGTGTCCGTGAGCCTTGTCTGTGCCAGCTGTGTGTGGATAATTGTCTCATGTAATTTTTCATCGGTGCTCATTTTGAAACTGCACAAATTGCTTATAAGACCTAGGGAAGGACATTGTGCGCCCTCTGAAAAATCAATTACATGTCTCAATCGATCAATGTCTCAATGAATCAATTACGCCTTTTTGATAATTAGTCTGGCTAGTTTTAAATGTACTGTTGGTAGGTTGCACATTTCTAAATGATGTGTAAAATCTTCCAGCATGTTTTCTTTGGCAAATACACGGATGTTCCTCACCTGGTCCGAGAGACGCTGCACATGCAAACCACATTATAAAAATCAGTATAATAATACTATTAATAACTAAAATTCTACAGACTGTATCCCAATCAGCGAATATTTGTGTATGAAAAGTCATCGCCTGTGTTCATGTTTGTGTACTGTAACGTCCATATAGAATGTTTCGTGCACATTATCAAGTTAGAATTGTGTTCATAATAGCTTCAATAAAACGAATAATAGTCACAATGTATCAACACGACATGAGTGTGAAGTATGTCTATGGAGTTATTAAAATGACCTTGGGCCGTCCCGCATCAGAAACAGATCATGTAGCATGTGGGTGTTGCGGGAGATACCGAAACAAACATCTCTAAATGCTTAGATAAAGTGACCTGGTTATTGTGCAAGTTCTGTCATTTGCAAGTATCACTGTTGTGTGTTGCATAACTCAAGGGCCTTTTTAGTGGTGATAAACACAGAGCCGTCCCGAGGGAGCAGGGCCGGCTGGGGGAGGGGGGTGAGTACAGTCAGCCTGCAGTTCAGAGTCCCGCTGGGAGCTGGCGGAGGATGTAGGCTAATGGATGGAGGGTCCTTTATGACATCCTCTACCGCAGATGAAAGCTATCAGATGAGACACTTAATATAAGCTAGATTTTCAGAAGCTGAGTGCAACTTAGGGTTAAGTTTGATCTAGTCTGTTCTAAAAGTGTTCTAAATTTGCTTTGGTTGTATTTTAAAGATGGATTTCTATTAAACAGTATATAATGGTACTGTATATACAGTATAACAGTATATAATGGTACTGTATATACAGTATAACAGTATAAAATTTCAGACTTATGCTTCGGTCAAGCTCAAGGTATTTCAACTTTATTATATTGTAATACATGATGTTGTAATATTGTAATATTATGATGTTATAATATTATAATACATGATAAGATGATTAAAATAAAGAGACAAGTTAAAGTTAGTCTCTAGTTAGTCTTAGTAAGGGATTAACAGTTACTTTACGTGTAAATTGTAATAATTGTGATAATATATTTTCTATAATTTTATTCATCAGTTTGGACTGTTTTAGAGTGAGACAAAACTATCCCAAAATGTCACAAAATTCATAAAGTCCATTTTTCTCATAATGTGATGACTTTCATCTCATAATGCCATAATCTTGTTCTTTATGACAAAGTTTTGACTCTTCTTTATGCTAAGAAAATGATCATAACAAATTTACATACTCAAAATCCTAGCTGTTTTGTTGAAATTGTACTGTGCCACTAAAATGCCATCCATAAAATCTTTAAGTCTTAAGTTTATTGTTTTTCCCAGTATATTAAAGACATATATTATGGGGACAGATCTGCTGTAAGACAATTACAGAATAATAGGTTCGAGAACTACAATACACATGTAAAACAAGGCAAACGTGAAGTGTTAAAGCTGTCAGTCAACAGATTCTCCCGGTACAGCCCTTGAGTAGCAGCGCAATAGAGATTTTTTACCATATTAACACTGAGGGGATGACGCAGGGATGGTGCAAGACTCAGGAAGCATATCCAAAATAATGGGCTATGTCAGAAACCGTGTATAGCACTGAGTTATGGAGGGAGAGAGGTTTTGTAGGAGTAAGTCCGGATAAAACGCATCATATAGCTGAGAGCGTTTCATGCAGTCAGAGCTGGATGCCCCTCACAAGTTACTATTGTGTCTGGTGTGCTGGAACTGAGGTGTCGTGTGGAATTTATAGCTGGGTGTCACTCAGCATGATCTGGAAGTTGAATTTCATTGCAGACATTCTGTGCTAGATTGTTCTGTTCATCTAAATGTGAAAAGAGTTGCCCAGAATTGCGGTATATAGCATTTTTGTTGGCTTAAAACGTTTTGTAATAGCTGTATATACAGTGTTCATGTTTAATCAAAACCTATTTTCACCATTTGAAAGCAAAAACATCTCTCTGCTTGAGTGATTCCTTGTTTTAACAGGCATTGTTTCCACACTATGAAATAGGATAAAAAAAACACCAGGATTAAATTCATAGTTTCTTTATTAACGTTAATTATTACAATTATTATACAGGTAGGTAATGTAATATTCTGTAGAGCATGGTTGACAGGCAATAGACAGTAAATAATTGGTGCATTAATATCTAAATGTCTACTATAAATATCTATCTATAATATACTTAAATCTCTCTATAATATACTTAAATCTACTTAAATACTGTAAATCATTTATCAGCATCAAATGCATGTCATTATGTATTTAAGCACACAACCTAATTCTTCATCGACAGTTGTGCTTACATACATGTCTCAATATCACATACTTTAAAACCAGCACCGGATCAGAAGCATGTTCTCAACACGCATCTTTATTGTTAAACTCGTATCAAAATCTTCTGAACAAAACGGAGAGCCACGCAGACATCTCAGAGCTGTCTGTGGGTGGGTGTTTTGATGTCGGCTTGCATCCCTCGAGTGCTCTTCTACTCTCCCAAATGCAGTGACCTTAAGGGGCCGAGAGAAGAGGAGAAATGAAGAGAGAGAGAGTCACTTTCGTACTGTGCTTTCCATTTACTGAATTCCATCTGTACTACATGGACAAAAGTGCTCCCACTGCAATTATACTTCTAAGGATGTAAACATGAAATGTTAAAATAAAATGCTGATGTGAAGTACTGAGGATGTAATGCAAAGAATGTATAATGTGTAATGGTTACAGATGATGTAACCTGTCAATGGACTTCAATAGCAAACCGTGTCTCACACACACCCCAAACGCCCACTGCAAAGCAAAACAGCGACCGACACTTTAGCACCATTGACACTGAACAGTGACCCATCAGCAAACAAGCACAGACCCAGCAAATGTTCCCAAATACATTTTTTTTCCCAAATAAAGCTTAACTTATACAACACAGTGGCAGAGGAGGCCAACAAAAAATTAACTGGCGATTAATTCCGACATTTCATTAAAAGTTAGTTTTGAAAACACCCTTTTTAATAAATTAGAAACAACGTCATCATTACCAAACCCACAACATTCACATAACGCGATGCTCTACCAGTTGTGCAACAGGAACACAACTTCACATGTGTTTATGGTATTTACTACTTAAAATGGTATTTAAAATAGTTTTGTGATGACTATATGATGTCACACCACTGGACATGTCAACTCTACCACTTTCCATGTCAACTTATATGCACACAGTCTTAACATAGACAGATATCATCAGAGGTCTCTATGTCTTTTCATACTATTAGCAGTACTGTTGTCATTGTCAAGCCAATGCGACTGTTTCTTATGCGTTTGTAATGTATATCAGAAGACACTGTACTGATTAGCTTGATGTGAATCCAGTGTCTCTGTGCTATTAATATTGTCTCTAGCCCCTTTAAAATCTATCGGAACGGATCTTACCACCTTCTGAGAGAGGTAACGGTACACCGAATATGTGTAATCACAGGTACAGACATTATCACATGTACAGACATTATCATAGGTACAGACATTATCATAGGTACAGACAGTATCATAGGTACAGACATTATCATAGGTACAGACATTATCACAGGTACAGACATTCAAATGTTGTGCAAATTCTCTATAATCTGTCGCTTGATAGAAACAACACTTTCAAGCTAATAATAATAATAATAATTCATTTATTTAGAAAAACAATAAACATTAAAAACAATAGAGCACAACTACCGAATAGATGATTTTGAGTGAGGAATATAAATATTACAAATGCAAAGTCAATATTATCATCTGTTATTAAGCTTAACGCATATAATTTCAAGTGCAAATGTGGATGCGACACATACCTTACGTACGTCTCCCATAGACAGAATGATACAAGCACAATTATCATTTAATGTAATTATATTAACCTTCTGGTGAACAGCTCAAAGTGCGACCCTGCTGCCTCACGCTGCATCACTGTGTCCGCTTGCGAGAAAAAAATTCTATCTGTGGCACTCGACTTTCACCAAGCGTGATTCCTGTAAGAGATACAGCCATGCAGGCAAGCATGACCAATTTAATTAAACTTAGAGAAGTCAGTCACACATCAGTTATCTGGAGCTCTAGGGAGAGGTGAGCACTAGATAGCCGTGGCTTGTTTGTCGCTTTTGTTTGGACCCTGCAGCTATGTGAAAAGTTCTGTATCGATATCATGTTCTCATGAATTGAGACTACAGGATGGTTTCGAACTGATTATCAGCTCCATTTGCTGAATGGTCACCATTGTTAGCGTAACATATTGTGTCGTTCGTAAAACAACCTTATTCTACTTAATCACACATTTATAGCATGTGTATATTATATGTTTTTGGAAGGGATGAGTGATAATGAAATTTTAGAGTTAAAATGATAATAATGAATACAATGGAATGGCACATTTGTGTAAAAAAGAAATTCTAGCGATTTCTCATTTTCAAACTATCGGCAGGTTAAGCCGGAACTTATTTTGTTTAATGTGTCATCAATCAGTAGGTAAATTAATGTAAATAAACTGTAAAATTCACAGCATTGATTCATTTATTTCATTGTTGATTGTAAAACAGACAACGATTTAATACACAAACATACTAATATGGCATAGAAAGACTTTCTTGGAAGTGACGAAATTAATAAAGTCTAATTGGTTCTAATATAATTTAACCGCATGGTTTATATAAAGAAGTTACGTTTATCTCAATGTATTCAAAATGTGGGATGTTTCATTGGTAACTATAGACTCCAGGAAATTACTCAACTCTCTTAAATAAACGTAATACATCATGTAGCGGCTATACTGCAATGAATTGCAATGTAAATAAATAATGAAAACGTTTAGGAACCGCACCAGCAGTTGGAAAGTGCAATGCATTTATCATATACAAGCAATAACATAATGCATTTTCCAACCATTTAGGAAGCTGAATATATGAAGCTGGAGAAAAGACACATCGCAACCCAAGATCTTAACCATGGTCAGACATCCTGCTAAACCTTTCTGACTTTGCACGTCTCCATTACATTTTCAATCATTTTAATAAATGAATTAGTTTCATAGCTGTGATCCATCTCACAGACAGAGATGTTCAATTCAAATTAAACTTCTTTTGACATTTTAAATTAAACCTGCAATACTAAAATGTCATCTTTTTGCGAGCTGTAATTTTCCTCTCGTTACATTTGCATAACGGATACATTTTTCCTAGTTCAAGTTTCCTGCGGTCTTCAATACACGCGATAAAACATGCTCCATTTGTTGGCTTGTATGACGCATAGAGGGAGTTTTCTGCATTTGCGATACTTGATTTGTACGAATGTGTCATCTTTCTGTGAGAGTATTTCCCAGTGTGGCGGAGATCTGTTATTGAGACATCAGGTGATCACTTTTCTGCCCTTGAGCAGCTTCACAAAAGGATTGTGTGTTTTTCAGCCTTTTCGCTTAATCATCAATGTTTGTGTGTCTGTCCAGATGTATTTATTTACCTCGTCTTGAGCACGCCGTACAGTATTAGAATGCCATCACGCGCCATGCTGCCCTCGCTGAGTTAGATCGCGCCTTTCAAAACAAATTACCTCCACTGTCTCGGAGATTAATTTCATAGATTTTCACTGTTGCTCTTGGCCTTTGAGCTCATTATGATTTACTCGGAGATTTTCTCCTAGAAGTGATTTCTGAAAACGTGTTGCCATCACCCTTCGTCACAATGTCTGACGATAATGATACTAGCAAAGTATTGTACAGTTCTGGGTCTTGCGTTACGTCGGAGCGCTAGCGTTGTGACATTAGTGAGTATAATCGTGCCCCTACAACATCTATAAACCGGTGCATCGCCATAGTTGCATTGACCCACATGTCAATAGCCGTCTCTTGCGCTGTATTGGTTTCCATGGAGCCGGCATGCATGTATTCAGGAAGGATATTGATTGACATGTTTCCTCTCCATTACTGAGCATGAAAAAAATAGCTATCAGATAATTGTAATTGTGACACTGATCAATAAAATGCATTAGAGGTTTAATAATCTCTGAAGGGGGAATTTACTTAGAACGAATTGCACCCGCTGATGGTGTTGTTTATTTGCCCTTGTTGTCTATATAGTTTTAGCACCTTACTGTGTTTACCAAAGAAATTGTGCAAATCAAGTAATGCTGGAAACATGCCAAAACATTTAGTGCTGAATGTAATTTGCGTGACATAATTTCTCATAATTCAAGATCCACGCTGGTTGTAGTGATATTTGCAATAATATACCATCCACTCACCACTGTGATACAGACACGCCAACTGGCTCTATAAAATGTTACAGGTGCAACTCTGGGTGCTCAGTAAATAAAACAGGTGTTTGCACTCCTAGGTTACACACAACCTTGAGTTCACCCCTGAAAGCCTGCATCCATGCTACCGATTTACTGTTATCTGACTCTCATTGCAAGTAGCTTCGTGACACAAGCTTTGATTTGTTTGTGCAGCGCTCTTTGTGTTTTTTATATGACGTAGTTGTGGCGTTTGTAAATACAAACGGTACACAGATTTCACAGTAGCTGTGGGATGTTTTGGCTGACTTCAAAATGGCTTCGTGCGCCCAGGGAAAGTGTATCGTGGTTTCTGGGATTGATTGAAATGCAGGGCACTTTGCACACAAAGGTCAGAGGTCAACACTGCATTTGTTACATTATGGATCTGAAGTCCCTGCTGTGAGCAGTGCGGTGCCCATTTCTGAGCAGAGAATCACACACTGGACGACATCAGTGTTTCAAATTCAGAAAGACTTTCATTAGAGGCCTTTAACACCTCCTTTTGACTCGTTCACCCTCTCTCTTTCTCTCTCTCTCTCTCTCTCTCTCTCTCTCTGTCTCTCTCTCTGTCAAGCCAAAGCAGCTTACATTGCACTTCATTATTGTTTCTGATTAGCTTGATGTGAATCCAGTGTCTCTGTGCTATTAATATTGTGTCTAGCCCCTTTAAAATCTTTCGGAACCGATCTTACCACCTTCTGAGAGAGGTAACGGTACACCGAATATGTGTAATCACAGGTACAGACATTATCACAGGTACAGACATTTAAATGTTGTGAAATTCTCTATAATCTGTCGCTTGATAGGAACAACACTTTCAAGCTAATAATTTTTTATTTTTTTAATGCATTTAAAAGATCTTGGCATTGCTTGTGCCGTGCTATACAGTTTAAGCTACAAAAATGTTGCATTTTACTTAAGGTGATACTTGCACTTATGATTTAACTGAGAAACAAACCGAGAAAGAAATGCAGCTTTATCAAAGCTATTGAAGAGGCAGGTGTGGAGCAAAATTAAAAACCTAAAACCATAAATATTAAACCATGTCTTTTGTCATTTCCCCTTTGTTCATGAAAAGACTATCTGATGAAAAAATTGAATCTGAGTGTGTCAAGATTTTAATTTGATGTGAAAACAAATTCTTATTCATGAACTCTGTATCTTACATCTGAGCTCTGTCAGAAGAGAATTAAATTTGTGAGGTTTTGCTTCTTTCGGGGTCAAACCCCTTTTGGATGTGGTATGTACAATAGAGACACCATATCTTGTGTGATTAGGGGACATAGGC
Organism: Botia almorhae; assembly: GCA_036877575.1. Lineage (NCBI taxonomy): Eukaryota > Metazoa > Chordata > Actinopteri > Cypriniformes > Botiidae > Botia > Botia almorhae. Next base: position 20,783 of record JAZGTJ010002084.1, read on the forward strand.
CCCCTAACAGCACCGAATCTGATCTGTTTTTGCACCTTGAGCATGATAGCTTTATGTAATTTTAGAGTTTATCTCAATTTTATATACATTTTTCGATTATATTACCCTTAAGTGAAAAAAGTTCTTATAGTGCCCCCTGTTTTTTGATTATTACCTTTATAGTTTTTAAGTTGTAATTCTGAAAGTGCACAATAAAGAAATAAAGAAAAAATCGACTTTGAATCACCTTGACAAGCTATTCAGATCTCTTACCCTCAGCTCTCATATGTCACAGAGTAACACATTTACATAAAGTCCGACTTTGACCCACCCTTAAACACTGCCAGTTCATGTAGTTACACCATGTGGAGAAGATGCTTAATTCTACCACAGGTTAAACGTCAGACAGCAGAGGTTTTTAGCTCTGCTGGCAGTTCTGATACAGTACACATGAGTACACATGTACCTCAATGTATTAGGAGCTCAATAACACATAACGTAATGTACCACAAACTAAGAAACGTTGTGTTCGTGATGGAGTTTCTGGGTGAGCAACTGCTTCATCTGTATCATCTTTGTCTCGGGGCTTGAATTGATAAGGTAAAATCAATGTCATTTTTCTGTCCTTACAGTATATCCAGGGATTAATACGACTCTAGAGCTGAAATTTAGTTATGGTAATGAGCGTTTTGTTTCCAACACGCAGTGTATGTGGGAATACAAATCACAACAGACTGGGCCAGCTGAGTAGACTTACAGAAAGCAGAGGTTTAGACAGACAGAATCCTGCTTCAAACAAATCACCTCGTTCCTCAACGTTTGATAAATGTGATGATAATGAGGTGTATGAGGAAATGACTTTTTCAACTTGAATGCATGTAAACATGTTGTTGGAGACTCAAAGACAGATGTATCATAAATAGTTTGTCTGTTAATTTGGGTGTTCTCAGACGAAACACTTTCATATTTCAATGGCATGCCAGTTTTGTAATTGATAATGGCTGACATGGATGAATTTGGAGAGGTCAGACATATTATTGTTAATTTTTCATACGGTTTTCTAGTTTTCTCAAAACAAACAAACAATAACTGATAAAGAACAGAACTAACATGGGGGTATAAATACACATGAGCAAAACACGACACAGGTGAACACAATGGGTTGCTAGGGAAACAGGGAGGGACTAATTAACCTAAACAAAACTGATAATGATAATAACAAGCAGCACAAGCTAAACAATGAGCAGAACAGGCAGAGAACTAAACTAAGACTGTGACAGTAAGTAGCGCAATGACTTTTTATCATCAGCGCTATCGTTTCATCCTGCCTCCCGCGACACTTTTCTCTATAATGAGCTTGTCAACAAGCAAGCGCTGTGTTTCCTGGAATGAAAACCACCTTTAACTTTTGATCAGGTACCTCAGTTTCTCATCTCATGTTACACTAAGTCTCCTTTCCTTCGCTCTTATCTCTTCTTCTGTTTTGATCATCACAAATTTTTATTCATAATACGTAAATTAATGATATCAGTTGCTAGTAGTTACTGAGGGATTCCGTGCAATGTTTATTACAGATTGTCAAACTTTGTGCTGCTTTACATTTCTTGACCTGCATGTATTCATTACAATGGAAAGCATCCACTTTTCTGTCAATAAAATTAGCATGGTAAACATGCACTATCCCACAATGCATCAGCGGGCAAACGCACCCAATTAAACTGCTCACGTTTAGCATGCAGAAGAATAACAAAGGATTCACACTGTGCTTTTCAAACGACAGTGAATTATCGCAACCCAAGTGCCATCGTTTAATTCCTGAAAGCAAGAACTCTTGTTGTATCTCCAGTCTAAAAACAGCCTCTTACAAAGATTCACAGATTCATTTAAAAGGGTGGACCATGTGTCAGGAGCCTTGTGTGCCACATATCTGTCTGCAAGTATGGGAAGGCTGATAGTTATACGTCTACATCATCAGAAGTTTGGGAATTAATCAGATTTTTGGTGTGAAAGGTCTGGGGATCAGATCTCAGGTGCGCACCCAATTAGAACCCTCTCAGTCTAGGTTTGGGAGAAAAGCAATAGCAATAATGCTGTTGAATTTTTCTGTTCATCAGCTCAAGGTCAGACACTATCGTTAATTAGGGAAACAAAGAATTTAGAGGGTGAAAAAAGGAGCCCTCCCAAACAAGTTGAACAGTAACTTAATTGGCTAAAGGGAATACAAACAAACAGCAAAACCTACTCTAACTCTAATCAGCCTCCCTACACCCTTTTTTTTAACTTGTATGTTTGTTTTTAAAGAATGTAACGTATTTAAAAAATTGTATTTAAAGATGACATCAAAATAGATTTTTGTGGGTTTTTTTGTGCGGTCTAATAAATATAACAATTAATTATATCACTAAATCTTGCCAAAATGAACAGGAAACAGAAAATGTGCTCTGTTTCTCCTCTGGGAAATGCAGACTAAAAATATAAAGCACAACAATAACTATTGCAACAGGCTCCTAACAACAGTGAAATAGGATAAGGTGAAGTTACATGTCATGGCTGCTGGGTAATGCTGGTACTTAGCCTCTCGCTGACCAATCACAAAAGGAGAGGTCATCAGCGATGTTTATCAATGACACCTGCTGTTAGAAAAGTGGCAGGGGCAACAAAATAACAATAGGAAAGAGAAGGATGTACAACTAAATAGAAAAAGCAAACTAGCATCTTACAGCACACTAGCATCTTACAGCAAACTAGCATCTCCTGCATTTTACAGGTCCAGAGACACGCACATACAGACCCGGATGGCAATTGATTTGATTGGTTAATATGCTAATGACAGTGAGTCTTGGTGCTCGGGAACAAAAGGCCTCTGTGAGTGAGCTGCCGAGCGGGATGTTTAATTAATGTGAGTTATTACTTCACCCGAGCGCTTAGCGCAGCAAGCGTTGATTTTAGATACTTAGGACGGTGATGCACAGACAAACGAAGCTTGTAAATAACAAGCTGTGTTTTTTAACTGACTGCTGTGAGTTTGGCTTGGCTTCAGTTGCTGGCGTGCTCACAGTAGCGCTGTGGGGGTGTAAGAGAACTGAGACAGTAGTGATGTGCATTGTGCTGGGTGATTTATTCTGTCAGTTGTCTGCATGCTAAAAGGGCCAGTGGTGTTTTTTCAAATTGATGGAAGTTTTTTATGTGTTTACTTGTGGAAAAATGGACAGGCGGTTTTTTGCCATGTTGAAAGTCCTTTTTTGTAAAACAATCTGGTTTGTCTATAAGAGTGAATAAAACGCCTTAACTTTGTTTTAACAGATCTTACATGACCGTCTAATAAAACAAAATCTTGAACAGTGAAATGTCCAAATGTAGAAACTGTTGTGCGTGGTGATTTTTGTTTCGGCAAATAAAAAAATAAGAAATCTTCAATGATCTGTATCGTACGACTGTCATTGCCTTATTTCTTTTCAATTTGTGTGTGACAATTCCACTCTCATGGAAAACCTGGAAATATCGGAGAAAGTTAAAATGTGATTCCCAGGCCTGGATATGTCATGTTAAATGATCATTCAATCCTGTTAATCAACCTGAATCAAAGGATCAGCTGAATCAAAGCTGATCATGTGTAAATATCACATGATTAGCCATTTCCTGCAAAAGTGTCAGCCATGCGTCTTTCCAGAAGAATCCAGCAGCATCTGGCATTCGGTCTGTGCGGGGTCACAGACACGATCAAACACGCTTCTGAAGTTTACTTTTCAGATTGAATAGGATTTATGGGTGACTATTCTTACCGGGGAGATGCTACTCTGGTGTAACAAAGGTACAATTACCCAAAAGACACCAGCAGAGGTGTTGCAGAAAGAGTCACATTTGTGTGGGTGACTCAGAGTTTGTCTTAGTTTAAGTCTGGCCTGTCTCCTTTTAGTAGAGATTTACTCTTAGTTTGTGACATTGAATTGTGGTGCTTACATGGCAGCCTGAGTTCAAATCTGGCTTTCAACATCACTAGACTCCTTTTCTACACATTATCTGTCCTGTTTGTTTAAATAGATTAACATAGACAAAATTGCCTAAAATAGGACATGTTAAAAATTAGCAGCAGTATAATGTGTGTGTTATTGCTGCCATAAGCATTAATTGTTGTTTTGCATTACATGGCTTCATAGTTCTGTAAAATACAGATTGTACTTTTACACTTAACAGAGCATTAAACTCATCTAAAATCTGCTGTGTCAGAAATTATAGTAAAAGAACAAAGACAAAGATGTTTTATGAGGAATCTAATACTCATAAACGTCAATGAATCAAACACAGTGAGGCATTTTTTGAGCACAATTCCAGTTGGCTTACACCTCAAAGATTTATAGTATTAATTTATCATAGAACGATGACCATTTACAGAGGCACAATATCAACCAAAGGGGTTTGTTGGACGTAACTGTTCCTCTGCTGTTAGGAACAAAGCGGTGTTTAATCAAAGCGGTAGTCCTCTGCTAGCCTGTGCTGACACAATATTACTGTTTGCTACTTCACTGTAGCCTTTAATCTCATTACTTTTTCCTTTTACTCCTTCTTTCTTTTTTTAATCACTAGAGGGGACAGCGTTAGCCAAAATCTAAAACTTACCCATAAATCCACGTAGGAGCTTTAAAAAGAGACCTGGCTGGCTGATGGTAGCTTCACTTTGATAAAATCAGTTCTATTATGCGTACTGCATACTGGTAGGTGGCTCGGCTCGGGTATTTGTGATCGAATGTAAGAGGGAGGTGTGACTGTAATTCGGGGTGCTACTGGTGAAATTGAATTTTTCTGCCACCTCAGATTTGAGTTCTGAAGTCAACTATTATCCTCTGCCATAATCTAGGAGCAGATTACACCCCTCTCCAACTCTGACAGTCCTTCCGTGCCACAAAAACGAATGTTAGTCATGCACATGGTAAAAAGAATGTTAGTCATGCACATGGTACAAAAAGACACCAAACCAACCGCCAAATTTAAGATGCGAGTCCAAATATTTCAGGAAATAATTGAAAGCTTTCAAGCACTGGAGTTTCTGCTCTCTTGAATGTAAAGGTTGTCAGATGTCATATATGTGTTCTGTAAACATGGCACTGTATTTATTTGTTTTGTATGAAAATGTGCACGCACAAAAAGAACAAGTAACATATCTTGAAGGGAATTTACTAAGAATTTGCACCCAAATTGTGTATATATGTGGCTTTGTTGTTTTAGCACCCAAAAACAATTTGTGTAACACAGTTTGCATGCTGCAGTTGTCTGGTTGTGAGTGCTAGGTTGTAAATCTGTCATTTTTTGTCACACTGTGACCCATGCATCTGAATTGAAATATTAACAATCTGAAATATTAATGCCATGACCAGTAAATATCTTTAATACGTGATTTTAATTGTGCCAGACGAACAATAGTGAAACAGACGAGTTTAGTGAAAAAAGTGCAATTAATAATCTATAATCTAAATCTATATTGTGATTTGATTTACATATAAAGGAGAAATGTAACAAAGAAATGCTTGCATTGAAAAATGACAATTATTAAAAATATTGTATATGTTTATATGTAATATGTATTTAGTACCCTTTTCATTTCGGATTGTGGGTTGCTAGTGAATACGATGCAGGTTTTGCGCTGAAATAATGTGCACAAAAGTGACTCTTGGTGGTGTAAATTTGCCCTTTAATGTTTCTTCAGAATGCGCTGTTTTCTTTTTCAATGTATATCTCCAGATTATTCGAATGTGTGCTGTTTGCAGCATTTCCACAATGCATTCATATGAGTGACACATTTCCTTCACCGCAACAGTTTCTCTTGCGACGCTGCATGGTGACTCATTCTATCCTAATTAATTTTGTATAAAGCTATTGTTTGCCAAGCAGAAGGACAATTTAGGCATTAATCTATCCCCGGAGTGACAATTCTCGTAATAAATGGTGCCCTACCCCTTCCCACAGATCCCAGTATTATGGATATTTCATTCCTTCACAAAAAAAAGTGTGCTTATATTTAGTGCCACATAACTCACTCAATCACTCACTCACTCACTCACTCACTCACTCACTCACTCACACTTTCACTCTGCCTGGTTGTGTCTTCTAGGGGACAAGCACTGGCCCGTCCGGTCTCAAAGTCATCATGGTAGGAATGGCAATTCTGTGTAGTTGACTGTTTCCTCCCTGTGGCCTCTTGCCCTTTTGTCTGTGTTTGTGGTGAATGTGTAAGTCTGTGTAAAACTCACTCTTCACCGTGTAGCTCTGTGAAAATGCTTAACTAGAGCTTTATTTTAATGTCTCTCATTGAAAGCCAGGCATTCCTTTCCTGCTTAATCTGCACCCCTGTAGTGTCTTTGTTCCACTGGACTTTGCTCCTCTGTTCCTCCATTGCTTCAGCTTCAAAGCGCCTCTGGCTTCGTCACACAGAGGAGCACACATGTTAGCGCAGGGATAAAGACAGTTTTGAATGATGTTACTTCTTATTAATTAAAGAAGACATCAGAAAAATCTGTGCTTATCCCTGTGGGCAACGTGATGATTCTCCTCGCAAAGGAAAGATCTTCTGCCAGCAACACCAAACCTGGTATGTGCAAGCAAAGAGGGTTTATATTTTTGATGTCATTTTCTTTTTGCATATTAAAAATGGAAGTCTTTTAAAGGCATTGTTGTTGTTATATGATTATTACATGTTATTACACTGTTATTACAAAGCTATTACGACGCATGAATAAAACATCATAAAACAAACATGAAATATTGTGTAAAAATGTCCCTATCGGTTGCTTATAAACTCTTCTAACATGCTGTTTAGTATTGCGTGTGTGCGTCTGGGTTTAGGTCAATGTCCATGAAATTGCAGGATGTCTGTGGTTTTGCTAAATGAATCAGTGGAGTTGTTTTTCTTCCGATTCCACGAGAGAAATTGTATAAGCACTACAAGAGCCTATCAGTGTGTAGTTATCAATACACACACAACACTTTAAAAGCAAATAAAGATCATCTTTTGCTTGAGGGACCAAAGGTTGCCATGGCTAATTCACTTTCAATGGTAAAGAACTCTCATTAATCTTTCAGATGACGATAGTGGTCTGATGTTAGTAGTAACAGTATTTCATACAGACAGCTCAATTACAAAACAAACCTGCGTCATGCATTATGGCCAGGCGAGGATAAACCTTTGGGCTAAAATGACAAATTACCCTAAAAATATGTAGGGCAAATTTAGTCAGTGGTTAAATGCCAAGCCCCACTGGCTTTCCTGCTCTGTGTTTGCCAAAAACAAAGAAGGGTGAGTGATATGGATACGAATTGTCAGCTGGTCCGTTGAGGCGGACCTTGTCCCCAACAAGATCATTAGTGCTCTGACCTGCTCTTCATGCACCACTTTGGTTCTAAAATGCCATAGATGTGCATTTAGAGCAGGTGCATAAACAGGCTGAACATCTGGAAGGGAACGAGGCGTTCTTGTTCTCAAGCCCTCCTACCTCACGTCGACGCTGTCTCAATCCCTTCCGGGCCCCTCATTAGTCTGAACAGCATCACCTCTTGAGAGCGGGTAGGAAGTGTGTCTTCCAGATTATGCGTCAGTCTCGATGGTTTTGTTTTTATCTGGTTTTCCTTTGGATCTTTTCCGTAGACATTTGAAGCTCTTGTAATGAAATAAAAAATGTACTGAAACAAGCAGATTAATTCGATTTAGCTATAAGATGCGCCTGGCATGCCGAATACTTACTGACCTTCCTCGTTTTGGCACTTTGTATTCATCAAGGAGGCAGGAAGCGTGCTGTTTATTCCTGGGCTGGACTGAGACATGCGGCAGCACTGCACTGGAGGCTAAACAGCTGTTTGTGCAAATGTTCCCTCATGACCTTGTTGTCTTGCTTCTTGTTTCTCCTGATGAATTTGATTTGATTTAATCTTAATTACGCCTTAATCATAAATCAACTATTTAATTTTAAGACTCATTAGACATTTTATTACTGTTGATTGTTGGGGTGATTTATTATAAAGCAAACCGAAGTTTGCTGAAGTTCTGGACTGTTGTCTGACTCACAGCTGCAGTTGTTCGATCCTGGATCTGTACGGCATCACACAATTTTCCTGCTATTGATGAGTGAAAACACTTTTTTTTAGGATACACTTCATTCCCTAGTGAATGCGACAAATGTCAAACGACTGAATCATTGCTGGGCCATCTGGACATTACTATGCATACTGGAATGAGTGTTGTTGTCAGGTTATATCAGATGTAAAACAGGAGCATGTGCAAAGCGATGATGTATCCACTGTAGGCATTGGGAACGGTTTGCCACCCATACCGTTTTTGTTTCAAAAGACCGCATCAACAACATTCGTGTCTGATTCATGCGAAGTACGTTTCATCGCAGAACGAGGTGGATGTTAAAATGATACACAGTTAACACCTTTTTAAACTGAACGCACTGATGCCACTTGCTCCAAACAGCTCCGTATAGCTATTTTTCTGCCATAAACCTAGCGAAACAAACATATCCTTTCATTTTCTCATTTTAAATTGCCTATAAACCTATAAACACGACAGTATTTCAATAAAAGTTATGTAGCTGCCTGTGAGTTTTAAACAAATGACGACCTCAAACATGATTAAGCGGCTTCTTCTAAAGCTGCTTAAATTCATTGTTAACCTCTCGTGTTATGAGCAGTTTGCTGCAGCCTTTTCTTGTTGACTAAATGACCTTAGAGACACAGGCAGAGAGAGTTGGCACGTACTCTAAGAGAGAGTCTGACGGAATACTGCTCCGTGATTGGCCGGGCGAGCAGAGCTCCTGGCCGCAGACAGACTTCAACTAACCAGCTCTTCAAAACCAACTAATTGGTCCCCAGATTAAAATCATTGAAGTGGACAATGCCTCTTATTAGTTAGACTTCAAGGCTGAGGTTTGGCTTTTTATCTGTGCTGCTGTGAATGCAGTGGACCTGGGAGGTGATTAGACAAAGCAGCCCCATAAGTGGTCCTAAACTTCAACAGTTTTAGTATACTTGTAGATGGTTCAGTGTGAAGTACAGACTAACGCACTGTATTTGGGGGGTAGAGGATGAGGCAGAGATTTCTAACCATGAAATATGTCAACCCCAGGGGAGCTTAGGGTACTTGGAAAGTACCAGAGGGAACTTGGAAAGATTTTGCTTTGTTAAACATATGAAACAGAAGTTGTGACTTCTGAATTAATCACGGTTCAGCTCTTTTTTGGTAAGTGTGAACACATTTACCTTTTATAGGCAAATGCAGTATAGAATGAGATCAAAATATTTCTGGTCTGGTGTTGATGAAGAGGTTGTGGTTGCTCAAGCCTTACCAATGGGGAGATGGGGTTATAAATACACGCCCAGACTATAAATCTATACATAACGAATGCACTACAGGGAACCATAATCGTCAGGTTAACAACACCCCCATCACATGGAATAACACAGCCGATCGACTCCATTTTATGGAAATGGGTCCTCAGTCATCTGAGCTGCTTGACAGATGTAAATGAATGTTAAACTAGTCCCTCTAATGCATTTTTAAACAGGCACAACAGCAGCCATCTAGACGCGCATGACGCTGGGCTCCCTCTAGTATTCACCCATTTTTCATGGCACTTCATGAGCACATCTTTGCCAGCTCAGAATAGCTGCCATTTATCACTGCTCGCCATACCGTGGCGGATTGCTGCGGTAGCCTGTCTCAGCATCCTGACGAGTCACAAGCCCATCGCCTCCCATCCCAAAACAAATCCCCGCCAACCGCGTCTGCCTCCTGCAGCGTAAAAAGTGTCGCGCGCGGATTCACACTCTCTCATAACGGACTTGATGACAGATGACAAAGCAACTTCAGTCCTTCAGTAGAGGTCCTGAAAGGGAGGACAAAATAAAAGTCAGCTGGTGAACCAACTTTTCAGTCACATGCTTGATGCTGATGATAATGTTTGTGTGATATTAGCAGGTGGAACTTATGCACATAATTGCATGCAGTATATATTGCACATGCTTATTTTGCAACTTTGTTGATTGTATATGCATTGTTCATTGCGGGTGCTTATTTTCCCATATGGTTTATTCACAATACATAGCATGTGGATGTGCTCCTTTTAATTATTGGGTTAGCTTATTTCAGCTGGACTAATACTAGCAGGTGCATGAAATCAAGAGACATGCAATCTCCTTGTACTAACATTCTTAGTAGAATGGGGCACTTTTCTGGTCACATGATAGTGCCTCTGCGCATTAAATGGGGTTTATAAAGAAATGATTTGTGGAAGAATTTCACTGGCCTTTACAAACCCAAGACCAGAACACCTTTGGGATTGATTGGAATGCCGACTGTGATCACTGTCCTCATCACTGACATCAGTGCCTGACCTTACTGGCGCTCGTGTGCTAGAACTGGAGCAAATCTCCAAAGAAATTATTCCAGCATCCATTCCAAAAATGTCCCACAACAATAACTGTTACAATGGCAAACTGGGGACCGACATCGTGTTAAACTCATGGTTTTACATTGAAATTACTGTCTTGGCCACGTAGTGTGTGTTGACATTTTGCTTATTTTGCTATTTATGTGTACCCTTTTGGCTAAAGGTCATTTCTCCCATTTGGACATTCCTACTCTGGATCAGAGCACATAGTCGTTCATTATTATGTTTATTTTGCAACCCAATCAGACGTGTCATTGCTTTTTCTGCAGGAGCTCATCAACATAACTACAACCATCTTGGTCTCAGTAGCCCAACTCGAACACCTAAAAATGGTAAGAACCGTGTTCCTCATTTAACAGAACCATCTCATTGGAATAATCCTATTGTGGATTTATTGTAGCTTGCCACTGGTTGTTCACATGCCTACAATAGTGATTGGTTCTTTACATATGTCATATCCATTGTCATCATCGTCATCACTGAGAAACATCACAGAGAACCTTGAGTTAACATTCTGCAGAGGACGCAATTTAAAACCAGTGTAAGATGTGACAAAGACATGCTGAGAATTATTGTGCCTGCCTGGGTCACTCTGACATGTCAAAGCTTATAAGCCTGACACTCAAAGTGTCAAGTTATTTTTTGGAGCCCCGAAATGAGGCCCTTTTATAGTTCTCTGTGCCCAGATCTTCAAAGCACTATTTGTGGACGCAGTGGACACCCTTTATTCAAACCTCAGACTCAATTATTATCTCGCCTCGAAATTGGTTCTGAAAGCAGCTCTCACAATGGAACCCCTTTTCCACCAAATGGGTGCCAAGGCTGGTCCTGAACCAGGAACTGCTAACGTCAAAAAGCAGAAGCTGGTGCTATGTTCACTGCAAGTCAAGTTTTTAATAAAAGTCCGTCTAGATTAGACCATCATAATCAAACAGCTGTTGCTGGAAGGACTCTGATGCAACATGTTCAGTGCATAAAATTAAATATATATCACATGATGACAAATATCATATGTCAATACGTATACATTTTATCAGTTATGAATTCTGACTGTTGCAAGAGCAGCTCGCAAATAAACTGAATTAAATTCCGTTCCGACCTACGATAGCACCAGCTCAATAACCAGCAACAGTTTGGTTTTAAAGGGCTATAAGAACTGGGCTTACGCTGACTGTCAATGCCCTGCAGTAACCTATATTAATCTCCCAGTTGCCGTTGGTCTTATGTGAGGGCTGGAAAGATTCTTACTAGCTTGTTTACACTGATTCAATCTCTGACTTTGGTGATCTTGGGCTGGGGGAAGATGAGAGTTAAAAGATGGATAGCTTTCCCACCCAACAAGCTTTAAAAGCTCCCTGAATCTGTTTTGATATGAAAAAGCCTGTTATTGCATTTACGCAGGGAAGCTAATTCACTGCATGAAAAGGGATTCTCTGTCCTTTTTTCTGTATTTTTGACGTAGCATACACACGTTTCTCTGTGTGCTCTAACGCAGGGCAGGGTCAGGTCAGCCTGCAGCTAGGTTTTTGTCTCCAAGTCCAAATCTTTTAGTGTCCCAGCAGGGGTTTGTCCTCTGGAGCGCTTACCAACAAACACACTGGTGTCTTAATACTCTTATAGTCAGCTGTGAGTCCTGCATACAGAGACATACACCCTTGTCAAAACAAATGGTTCATTATCACAAAAAACACAGTGTTTTTTTGTAAGAACACAAAACAGCCCCTCCTCAATTCCATTAATTTGCTTCCTCAACGCAGTAATGTTATTGAATTGCGTCTGTTTTTCCTTGAATCGACCAGCTCACAGACCTCTAAGGCACGGTAAGTTATATTCCCAACCGTAATTGATGTTCTCTCTTATTTGTTCCTCCTCTCCCTTCCGATGAAGATGAATGTGTTTCCACCTCGCACACCACAAACAAACTGAACCCCATGGCATGTACCGAGCAAGTGCAAAACAGAGTGTCAGCTTTTGTGTAAACATTGCTTGTCCTTCGCATTCTCCCAGTGCCCACACCCACCAGCTCCCTGGTGTGTTTGTTGCGTCCCAGCTCCTCTACCGCTGTGGTAGTCACAGGCCTATTTTTAACCAGAGCTTGATCCTCACCCCTGCTTCCCCTCAGTCTGGCGTGACGGGCACATAGCCCGTAGGGACGGGAGGGTAGGGGGCCATCGTCCTAACCTCCTCCAACGCCCATGTCATATCACATCAGTCACGAAACCAGGGTCCTTCATTATCAATGAGACAGCTGATAGAATGTAATTGGTCAGGGCATGACCCAGCCACTGTGACACGGTGATGCTTTTAGACGCAGCCAGTAAACCCTCGTACAAATGTTCCCTACTTATACACTGTAGTGTCCTGGTAACATTACACAATGCAGTGCGTACAAGTGTACAAAGAGTTTAATTACAGGGGTCCTATCATGAATCAAATCCTGTTTAATGAGTTACAAAGCTTTACTAATATGTAGAATATAGCAGTTAGGATGCAAAATGTCCTACCCAGTCCAGAAAGAACAACTTAGAACAAGTTGTTTTATTGAAAATGACTTCCATAACTTTGTGATGTCACACGCACAAATGCATCAACACATCATCACTCACGTTTGCATGTCACTGGTGCATACTGGGTGATCATAAACTTGACCCGCCCAATCAGAGTGAGGTAATAAAACAATATAAGACTAAATAAGGAAAAGATCTTCGAGCTTTTTGCTAATCCTGGCTGTGTGTACCACCTGCCACACTCCCATCGTTTGTGCCTTGGTCCCTGATCAACATTGGAATGTTTGGTCCCTGATCATTTCAGTCCAATCTTAACAACATGTAGTTTGCTGTTTTGTGGCGCTCTTAAAACCTAAAGCAGATGTTGGCAAAAGGTTGTTATCGAAGAAAAAGTAAAACTATATTTTACATGATATGACCCTTTAAATCCATTTTACGATGGAGATATTTTAATGCATGACTTTGACTTTGCCCAGTTATAGATGAGATGGTTTGTTTTGTTTCGCCTGCAGAAAGCACCCGGATGAACAGTATCCTCACCTCACAGACCGAGCCATACGATCTGTCCTTCTCTCGTTCCTTCCAGAGCCTGTCTCACCTCCCCCCTTCCTACGAGTCTGCTGTGAAAGCTGACCTCAGCAAGTACTCCTCGCTCAAGAGACTAAGTATGCGCTTGTCCAGTGTCCTCAGTTCTGCTAAGCATGATCTGTCTGTAAAATCAGTATACTCGAGGCTCAATACTCAAGTTCTTGGTCGGATGCCACCAATGTTGCTGGAGGTGGAGTATTAGAGTGACAAACTAAGTGAAGAAATAAAGTTTTCACCAAAGTAGGTGTGGTCATATGCCACGCCCACCTATTACATTGTCGTTTCGGACCAATAGCAGCCGGAAGGCATTTAACAGCCTGTATAAAATTTCCCCAAAAGTTCACACTGGAAAGCTGTTTCTAACTTCCTCGAAAGAGATTCCCCGCTCCTGCCACTTCATTCTGAATCTGGAAGCACTGAGTAAAGCTGTTGTATTGATTTAGTTAGTGGTGGATTTTTTTTTGCTGCATAATAACGGCTCATTCTATCCCCTAAGTGAAGAGTAAAGTCCCCTAAGGGTTGTGTAATTGCATAAAGAATGTGCCAGATGACTGCTATCCCTGAACCCCAGTGAGGGCTGCAGAATTGACAGGCCAGCTCATCTGCGATTCTTTTGCCTTTGCTGAGTTACCAACAGAGAACACATGCAATCATGCACTAAACTATTCATGGCATCAGACCCTTCAAAAAATTGTCCTGTGGCAGTACCTCAGATATGCCCCTGAAGCAAGTTATTTGTTGCAGGAAATAGCCAAGAGGCTTAGCTGTTTCTTTTGGAGCTTCAGTGATGTTTTGCACCGACAGATCTGGCTGGATGCAGGCAGACAGAAAAGCATCCTAGCCTGTTTCATCACGACGGGTTCAGCTCTTACTAACGTTCCAAACATCCTCATCCATTTCGCATGTTTATTTTGCTAATATCCACAAACCATCATAAGGAGAATCCTTTATGAAGAAAGATTCATTTATTCTTTAATCGCCGTAAACAGATTATGCGCCATTAATTTCCCCAGATAACACGGCGCTCATCCTCACACTAAGCGAGAGATAAATGACGCTATTTTGCTCTTTTATCTGCTAACAAACCAAATCTAATCCCCTCCAGAGACGCTGATTCTGATGTCTTACGAATATGAGCACCACTTCCACCTCAGGCTCAAAATTATTGTGCCGTGGTTTTTCCACACCTCTTGCAGGGGTGACGTCATGGTTTTTCGATAAACTCACACTTAAAGAAAGATTTGTGGCTTTATTGCGTTCCACCAAGATGCACTTCAATAACATTGGACGGTAAACGCGTGGAGAAATCTGTCAGGTGTAACTGAGATCTCAAGGACATCAGATTGCCCAGAATGGATTCATTACAACACCGAGCAGCGGATAATTTCATTATTTCCAGTTGAAATCACGCAGTTAGTTACAGTGCAGCCTCACACCATCCTGACTCAACGTGTTTGGGCCCTGAGCTCCACACGCTGGTGGTGGATGGTGAATTTCTCCAATGATTGAAATTCCCTCTGAGTTTAATTTTATTATCGGTTTTATTAAGCCCTTAAAGGTCATCCAAAATGGTGTCGTTTTAAGCCAGAGTGATATTGTTTCTTCAAAAGAACGCAAAAGGTGATTTTTGAGGACGTCCTGGTCATTCTGTTTAAATCTCCTGGAATGTTGTTTTGATATAATATTAATTTAATGCACAGAGCTTTTATAATACTTCTGTGTTGCACTTTTTGTTATATTGAGCTTGACAGCTGTAGTCCCCATCAACTGTCATTACAACAATTCTGTTTTAATTGTGAGTGAACTATGAAAAACATTATGCATTATAGTGTGGAGCTGAATAGAGTGAATATGTACAGTATTCCAAATGGAACAATATTCCACCAGAAATATGTCGATAAGTCACAGTGTTATCCATTTGAAATCTATTAGTTTGGAAAAAAGAAAAGCCACTGATGAGCGATAAATACACACTGTTTTTTAGTAAATAGTGTCTATTTTAATTTCATGTTCACTTGAATATTCAGAAACTTACACTGCTTGTTTCCTTACACAGCGGATAAGGATGTGGATGACTACTACAGCAGAAAGAGGCATCTCCCAGACCTGGCCGCGCGGGGAACTCTTCCCCTGCACATGATCAAAATTAACCAGGATCCTCAGAGCAGCCAGCAGCCACAGCAGCAGCAACAACCAGCCCGCCAGCGCCCGCGCAAAGTCCAGAGAGCCATGTCCCAGGATCGCGTGCTGTCCCCAGAGCGCGGCCACGTCAACGCCCACGACTACCCCATGTCCCCATACGCCATGTCCCCCTACAGCGGGCGTATCCTCTCAGACGAGCAGCTTCTCTCCGCCGAGCGCCTGCGCTCCCATGAACGGCTGATCTCCCAGGACCGGCTCCACTCGCAGGACCGCCACTATTCCCAGGAACGAATCCACACGCAGGGCCGGATGATGTCACAGGAACGCCTCCATTCTCAGGAACGCCTCCATTCGCAGGACCGCCTCTACTCCCAAGACCGCCTCTACTCGCAGGAACGCCTGCATTCCCAGGATCCACTGATCTCTCCTGAGAGGATGATGTCCATTAAGCGTGCCGGGTTCCGCGGCGAAAAGTCCATGTCAAGGGCCATATCCCAAACGGATGTGTTCATGCCTACCACGCCCATCCTGGACCGGTACAAGATGACAAAAATGCACTCGCATCCCAGTGCCTCTAACAACACCACACAGACTACTTTAACCATGAACCACAACCAGAACCAGACAGCCTCCAAGAGGCAGGCCTTCGCCTCCCGCCGCACGCAGACGGTGGAGCAGCTCCACTTCATTCCGCAGGAGCACCATCATCACTACCGCACAGGCAGCAAGACCGAAGTAACTGTTTAACCACAGAGACGCTCCTGGACAGTTCAACCACAACGGTGTACATGAGCCAAAACTGGTCTAACACAGAATCCTTTTTAGCAGCGCCTCAGTACCTGACCCAACACCAGCTCCTGTATAATTATTACCTGGACTACTCTGTGTGCATACCCTCATTTTATGTGTTTGTAGATCACAACAGAACGGATGGAACTCTTGTCAGTATTCAGTATAAGGTGTCAGTATAAGGGCTTCGCTTGGTGATTCACGGAGGCCGATCAATATCGCCAGAAGGTGTAAAAGACGTGTGATGGAAGGTATGGACGCGGAACCGAACTGTAGAAGTTTATATACATATAAATACAAATACTGTTTATACTTCCCGTCCTAGTCCATAGCTTTAGAAGTTCTTGTGATATTCACACTTCTGGTGGTGCCTCTACGGAAATGCTCCATTTCAACAACTAAGTGGTTTCATGGGTTAAAAAGCACAATTAAGTCAAAGTTCTGTTTTGCTTTGTTCATTTGTTTGGTTGGTAATGGCTAACACATATCAGTTTGCTCCTAAATTAATGGCCAATTGTTTTGCAAAATTGAATGTAAATAAGCTCTCTTTTAGCCACAGTGAACGGACTGTTCTGGCTGGCGTTTGTATTATCGTAGTTCTTTTTTAATAGAGATTCAAGAATTCAGACTTATAGCAACCCACTAACCCCGTGTTAGACCATTTAAAGTGATATGATACTGTACATGTGTCTTTTTAAATGTGCTTGTAGAATGAGATTCGGGCGAATGTGTTTGAAAAAATGACAACTGTTAATATCTGGCTGTAGACTGTGTTGCAGTGACTCAAGACAAATGAGTATTACAGTATTATGCTTGTCGTAGTAGCTTCAAATAAACTGTCCTTATTTTTCTAAACACAAATATTCATGTGGAAATGTATTATGTGCCTCAAAAAACAGAAAAAAAAACCGGAGGCAAAACGTAATTCTTTTTTCTTCATAACAGAAATAACAAAAATACGTTTTTTACAGTATAAGGATATAAGAAGCCCTTGAGAGCCGACTTCCAGACATAAAACACACATAATGTGTGTGTCCCTGCCCGCTCTTATTTGTCTTATTATACAAACACACGCAGCACGACAGACAACAAGGTTCCTGAAAACGAAAAGCTAGTGACGTCTGTTGCAAAGGGGGCTTTTATCGCTTATGTGACGTGCATCAGTATGTCACGTGACCTTGATCTTGGCCATAAACAGCGTCGAGTTTCCTTCGAAAGGGAACTGTTTTCTAACTTGTTCTTGTTAGAAAAGCTCTTTAACTGTGGAACAGCATTGCCTTTTAAAACATCTGCTTAATCGAATTGTTTGCCTCTGTCTGGAATACTGCTAAAGTATTTGACGGCCCTGCCGAAAAGTTTTAGTAGGGCAATTATTCATTTTCAAATGTTTTTTCATTTTTCACACAGTATTGAACCACATTATATTTTATCTTTGGAAATACAGAGGCTATGAGTTTGCGACTTCACCTTACCAGTAAAGTTCTCACGCAGAGAAAGATAAAGCTAGACTATCTGAACACTAACCAACCAAATATGCAACTAGGAGATATATTGAACACTTCTTTGCCATCAGCATTTAGATGGAAAATATGACGCTGAAATTAAATGAGTCTGTGCAGCAGATCGGCTGACACGTTGACAATAAAACCAGACGCAACAGGTAAGCTAAAGCTCAACGTGTGCAAATGGTTGCTAACTAATTGGTTCATATAAAATAATGAAAACCCGTCCAAAACCAATTTACAGTGTTAAAAAGTTGTGCCCTTGCCAGGTTGGGTTATAAGGCTCTCTAATTTATTTTCCATCTGTCAGAATTCTTGAAGACAGAGAATTGCATTTTATCAATGGCGGAGGGAAATTGCTTTTTTAAAAATGCATTGTTGTCTTGAAAATGAAGAGTAACGATTTTGCAGACTCAGTTTTGCTCATACTATACATTAAGAACACATTGCCTGTGTCTGTTATTCACACAAAGGCTCCCATTAGAGTTAAACACACTACATACATTTTAATATTCCACAGAGCACGTTTAAAAATATCGGCAGTGCTGCGTTTTTAAAGCTCGTATATATAAAGAAAACACAGAAATGGGTCAAGGCAGTTCCGTTAAGTTTACAGTTTGCTTTCCAGAAACGAAAGCTATGTTACAATTCTGCGTAAATTAGAATACAGCCTTCTTTTAATATTACATATACTGCACCACTACCAGCTTCCAAGTAAGTCATTTCTCAGGACTGACCTGTAGCCTAGCAACCAGCATTTCACACGGCAAATGATTAAAGCTACCTCCTTTACATTCCGAGCAGCAGTCTTTGATAGATTTCTGCCTTAGCCTTTGCTAACACTTTATCCACTGCGTGTCCCCAGCAGCGCAAACATCACCTAGCTGATATAAAATATGAATAGTCAACCTGCCTTTGGCCTTTTTGAATGGTGGCTGTGACTGCAGGATGAAGGTGCGGTGGAGGAGGACAGTTGTGTGTGGGGAAGAGGTCTGTGTCCTCAGAAGGGCTGCAGTGTGTGTAAATATTGTTCTAGTGTTGAAAGTATACGGGGCAAGCAGAGTCGCTACATCGAAGCTCTTATTATTGTGTTACAGTACAGCACAGTACAAAATGAACATTAATAGGAATTTGAGCTTTTCTGTGTTATTTATTTCGCAGCAACTTCCTCCATACTCGACTATCTTTGATGAATTAGTGGTGTTAACTAGTAGATTTCATGAAGAATTAATAATTCATTCATAATTGACCCAACTAATCCCTAATGCTCTGATTCTCTTCTGTTCATCCTGTCTCTGGTAACAGAGTAAAATATCCACTTGTAAACGTAGCTTCGTAGATGCGGCCTGTTGCTTCTTAAGGGACAATGTCGTTGCTCTCGCCGTTTGTAAGTCGCTTCGGATAAAAGCGTCATAAAATGTAAAAACTGTAAAATGTAAAATAGTGTACTGTAAAAATACTGTAAAAAAGTGTAAAATGTAAAAGCGTCAAAAAAGTAAATGTAAATACTGAGCAATGAACTCTTGAATACTGATTTGCCAGCAGTGCTGACACAGTATAATGAGTTATGTCGTTGTCAGCTCGCTATTGCTATTGCTAAAGCTATTGCTTTGACTAATTTAGCGTTCATTTACTTACGAACAGCTGCCAGTATCTCTGTACAGAAGAACGATATGTTTAGCGTTCATTTATTTACGAACAGCTGCCAGTATCTCTGTACAGAAGAACGATATGTTTAGCGTTAATTTTTTTACGGACAACTGCCAGTATCTCTGTACAGAAGAACCATATGTTTAGCATTCGTTCATTTACAGACAGCTGCCAGTATCCCTTTACTAAAGAACAATATGTTTAGCGTTCATTTCTTTACGGACAGCTGCCATGTTCTGGCAGCTGTCTCGTGGTTCTTCATGTATTGACGGACAGCTGCCAGAATCTCTGTACAGAAGAACAATATGTTTAGCGTTCAATTATTGACGGACAGCTGCCAGTATCTCTGTACAGAAGAACGATATGTTTAGCGTTCATTTATTGACGGACAGCTGCCAGTATCTCTGTACAGAAGAACAATATGTTTAGCGTTCATTTATTGACGGACAGCTGCCAGTATCTCTGTACAGAAGAACGATATGTTTAGCGTTCATTTATTGACGGACAGCTGCCAGTATCTCTGTACAGAAGAACGATATGTTTAGCCTTCATTTACGGACAGCTGCCAGTATATCTGTACAGTTTAGCGTTCATTTCTTTACGGACAGCTGCCAGTATCTCTGTACAGAAGAACGATATGTGTAGCGTTGATTTATTTACGAACAGCTGCCAGTATCTCTGTACAGAAGAACAATATGTTTAGCGTTCATTTTTTTACGGACAGCTGCCAGTATGTCTGTACAGAAGAACGATATGTGTAGCGTTCATTTATTTTCGAACAGCTGCCAGTATCTCTGTACAGAAGAACGATATGTTTAGCGTTCATTTTTTTACGGACAGCTGCCAGTATCCCTGTACAGTTTAGCATTTATTTCTTTACGAACAGCTGCCAGTATCTCTGTACAGAAGAACGATATGTGTAGCGTTCATTTACGGACAGCTGCCAGTATCTCTGTACAGAAGAACGATATGTTTAGCGTTCATTTCTTTACGGACAGCTGCCAGTATCTCTGTACAGTTTAGCATTCATTTCTTTACGAACAGCTGCCAGTATCTCTGTACAGAAGAACGATATGTGTAGCGTTCATTTACGGACAGCTGCCAGTATCTCTGTACAGAAGAACGATATGTTTAGTGTTCATTTATTTACGGACAGCTGCCAGTATCTCTGTACAGAAGAACAATATGTTTAGCGTTCATTTATTGACGGACAGCTGCCAGTATCTCTGTACAGAAGAACGATTTGTTTAGCGTTCATTTATTTATGGACAGCTGCCAGTATTTATTGCAGCACCTTTGTGCTGAGAGTTGACCGTGCCATTTGTATCTTTCAATCGATATCCAGGATCAATACAAACAATCTGAAGATAGAATTGTTTTTCTTTTGTTTTATCATCTTTTGTTTTCTTAATCTTTGTTTCTTATGAGCTTAAAAAGTTCGATCAAAAAGCTTATGCTTAAAAGCATGACATTTCTTTGATAGACAAACATATATAATACCCAGTGGCACCAGTAGGGTTCAATGACTGAGTTAATATAGGCCATATTTAAACATTTTTTTCTAATATAAAATATACATATGAAATATAATATAAAATATTTGTACAGACAAAGCATACATAGCGTTTATAATATACTATATGTTACTTATAGTGTAATATATGTATCTATACCTATGATGTAGGAATGCAGTTCTTTAACATAAACATGTTTTACTGTTTATTATACATATGAAAAGTATTAGTATATAGTATTTTGAAATATACGTCGCATATAAGTGAACATGATTTATTTAATGAAATAGATATATAGATATGTCTAAACAGATATAGTGAAATTAATATGTGAACATTTTTAATATGTAGGGGAAGATGGGGGAAGATGCCCCCCCTTAAACTCATTTAAGGTTTTATAACAGATTAATGTTATTAGGCTGCAGAATTATTAAGTAAACTTCTTAAATAATTCATTCAACAATTCAACTATACTAAATAACAAATTACACAAGGGAGCCTTTTGCCTCATTTTGCCTCATCATCTTACCCCAAACATACAACTTAAAGTTAATTATTCTGACCTTAATCTCAATGAACAAATCTACACACACACTTTAAATATTTAACAAAAACACACAGTTCACCATTTTAAACTACGGAAAAAATGTATCACTGTCAGAAATATCATCGCTCACAAGAAAAAGGCAATATACTGCGTAAAATTACAGGTAGAGGGCCATTTTACCCATGTGTATTTCCACATGTCAGATTTCTGTACAGTACTTTACTATTATTCTAACATGTGGAAAATGGTCAATAAAGATTGAATAAATATGGTCAAACTCAAATACAAATATGGTATTGCATTCATATATCCTATATATCCTACATCATATTTATTTAATCTAAGTGTCTTATCACACCGGTACAGTACACAAGAGAAATTAATATAAGGAACATTAGAGAAGTTGTGAGTCACAGAAAACAATATTTCCTGGGCTTTGTAATTGGGTTCTGGGTAGATTTATTGCTTTTCTTCACATATTCAGTGTTCCTGTGGCCCGTTGTTTCATGGCTCAGTTTTGTGTTGTTAAGCTTTCTTAATAACAGATTTAAGTGTCCCAGGAGACTCATCTGAGCTGCTGCGGATCCGCAGACGCACTGCTGGGCTTTCGCGCTCGCCCGAGACGCCACAGTATCCCAGGATGACATGTTTGTATGTGATACAAGAAAAGAAAGATTTGTACTTCCCGTCGTAAACGCGAAACTTAGAGAGGAAAATAGAAGTGAAAGAGTATCACAATCCTAAAAAGTAAAACTAAACTAAAACTATGAAGCAATAGGACGGTATTGCTTTTGCAAAATGCTTTTCAACGCGACTGCATGGCACACAGTGTTTGTAAAACCATATGCACTGAACCTGGTAACTTAGAATGAACTTTTCTTGAGATTAAACTGGTGCAGGTTCTGCCTTGATCACAGGCTTTGTTGGTGGTAGCTGTCTGATATCTGTCTGTTAAATATGGCTCATCCGGAAACACATTTTAGTCAGAACTATCTGTTTTATAATGCCAATGACTGTTGCCAAAGGTTATTTTAATGTTTGTGTGCAGTCTAAAGAAACCCACATGTATAGAAGTGTAAATGTATGCAGTTTAAATCAGTTTACAGGATCACTGTAAATCACTGATTTATATTTTACCGCTCCACCGATGACAGACAAAAGTTTGTGAACTTGTGAAGTATTACAGTGACAAATGTAAATAATGTTGACGTTGCGGTAACCCACAGAGGACACTGTTTATGTTTCCCTCAAATTAGCACTCGTTTGTCTTTAGGCAACATAATAACTTCAGCATATTTTAAATAGTGAAAATGACAAATCTTTAAATCACCTAAAGCTGTCAGTGTCCTCTCCTTAATATAATGCCAGGCTTGTTAATGTTTATTTGACAGAGACGAATCATCAACGCTCACTGCTAAGTACAAAATGCAGGCGCTGATAAGCTGTCTTTGTGACAAGGTAAGCAACCCTAAACTTCCAAGCCTGATAATCAGAAACATCTTACTGACATTTGATTGGTCAGATCTGCTCTTGGGTCTAAAAAGTCTTCAAGACCAATTAAAACAAATTACCTTACAAGCTATGCTAACGGAATGTCTTGGATTTGAGATATAACGGTGCAAATTCTAATAACCATATAACTATATGGCATCATAAATAATTATGTACATAGATCAGCACAAGTTCCTTTGTCTTTGATGTTGTCTCATTACAGTATACATTAAAAATCTTATTTATATTTAGATGATCATAAATCTCTCTGATGTAGACCTGTGGCTGAACTTGAGTAAGTCTGCATATATGTGCCTTCACACTTGCACAAGCTGTGAAATAGCTTTTGCCAAAGGTCAAAAGTCCATTTAAAATATGTATTGGAGAAAAATGGCCTTGATTTCCATTAGTCTTACTAGCGTGAGAAAGGTTTTGTGGATTATGGTCCTATGGCTGTGTGCGAGTATCATGGTGTGACCGAGCCTGTTTATTCCTGTGTGCAAGAGGCTCTAGGATGCAGGGGCCTTTCAACAACACAATAGTATGATGTAAAGGCCCCAAAGCAATACATTGTACAGTCAGGCAGCCCAGAAGACCTAGCTTCAGTTCTGCCTGTGTTTTAGGATGAGGATTAAGTTGTACTGACAACTCAAAATCAGCACGTTGTCATTTAACAATGTAAATTGATAAATTAACCAAAAATTATAATTAATATCCAGTGAGGATTATTGAAGACTCAGCTGGAATTTTTTTTTAATCAGTTTTATTAATTAATCTATGTCATATAGTTAATATACCACATGCTAGTGTGTCTCTCAGTCAGTAACACAAGCTGCTTAGCTTGGGGGTAATTTTTAGTAAATGCTGGGTGACCAGGGGCTGGTAACCTGGCACACGCAGGACCTTTTTAATTTGGTTTATTTGAATTATTTGGTTTTTTATTTTTCTCTCCCAATTTGTCAAAATGCTGTTTGCAATGCACCAATAAGTGCTGGTCAGTTTTTAAAACTTCCTTTGCATTTTTTGTTAACGTCCTTCTATCATTTCTTGCAAGTCTTATCTTGTTAATATTGTTGTTCTTTTATTATAATATTGTGAGTTCTTTTAAAGACATAATAGGCAGAATTTGTAACATGACACTGCAGACATTTTGTCCAGCGGCCAGTCATTGCATTGCGATGGGCCATTGACTGCTTGATGGCTGTGAGGAGAGACTGAGGGCTGAAGAAGCCAGCCAGCCAAACAACAGAGGCAGTTAATTGTGCATATCATTGGTCATCATGAGAGCAGACATATCTGTGGTTTGAATGAGGTGATTACTAAAAATCACTGCATAAACCTTGGATTTACTAAAACAACAAATTAGATAAGAGTCAATTAACTTTAATAAATCAATAAATAATTGCATTAATGATTTTTTAACGGTCACTCTGCTTTATTGGGGACAATACATATTGGGTGATTATTTGTTTTAAAAACGAATTAACATAAAAACCAAATGAATTAACAATATGGTCTTAGGAATGATGAATATTAACAGAATATTATTAGGCGGGATGATGTTAAATTTAATATAAACTACAACTACACATAGGTTTCAAAAGAGCAGATTTAATTTCTCCTCTTACCAAGCGTTGTCAGATTACCAGGTGAGCAAAGATAAGCAAAAACTATCTTCATATCACCTTTTGATAATGTGACATAAAAAGTCATTCTACAATGATCTGTATGTGATGTGGCGATGACATCAGTACACACTGAGCAGCGGACAAACATTTTTGGGGACAGAGATAAAGGAGTAACACCAAACAATTTCACTTGTGTAAATGTTTTGTGTGTGTAAGAAGTTAGTAACCTTCAACCCCAGATTGAGGTCTTTTGAAGAGCGTTGAAGCACTCGCACTCCTGGAACGCCACGACGGTATGTGAGGTCATTTCCTTCACCTTACTCACCAGCTCTGTCATATTAAACACACACACACCTGTCAGTGGCTTTACGAGACAGGACATC
>JAZGTJ010002085.1:0-45929 GCA_036877575.1 Botia almorhae
GTGTTCTGTGTACATTTATCATACATGTAAAGCTGCTTTGTAACAATGTCCTTTTGTGAAAAGCGCTATACAAATAAAGCTGAATTGAATTGAATTGAATTATCTTATATATTAGCCATTATACAACAGTTTAGTTGGATTCTTGAATCTGATTGGATGAGGGACATTCGCTGATACAAGACGCTTTACTGCATTTTATCACTCATAGTAACCGTGGTAATGACAGTACAGCAAACTCTCACGGTAGATGCAGCTAATCTCAGTCTCAAGAGTTTTGAGACACTCTTTGGTCGTCCACATTTGTTCTGTATGCACAGACTCGACTCACAGTTACAGACATCCTTTTAATTTATGCTGAAGAATAATGCATTACCACAGAAGCACCAAAACAAAAGCGACTGAAACACAGACAGTAATAAATAAAAGCTCGGTTCTAAATGAATTCTACACTCCTGGTCGATACATTGATTAAAGCTTTTAGACTGATTTATGATCATCTTTTCTGCAGTTAAGGGTTCTGGGCTGAAAGTGTTAAATCAAAGCCTCCAACAGAATGTATCTCAACACAACAGACTCTCATGTGCATCTCTAACACAACTCGTTTGTTACACTGTCTTCATTTGCTCAAGTAATCACAGATGTTAAAGGAAATCTGTAATTAACAATGTAACATAAGTTGGCCTGAGCTGCAAAAATAAAGTTCAGAAAATGAAAGAACAACAAAATTAATCTGTCAAAACACAAACTAAATACCTTTAATGCATTCTCTGAAATAAAGGTATAGATTAAGAAAATAAAACAGGCATAATTTGGGTCTGTGTTGACTTCAAAGTCATCATGAAATCAAAATAAATTTTTTAAATTTACGTCCCCATAATCTTTAACCAGAATTAATGTGAAATGGCCCCGAGGGGTCTTCAGTTATTAACACTGTGTTATAAAGATGGAACATGTGAGAGATGTTCAGGCCTGAGGCTTCCAACATCAGTCTTCATGTTAAACACACACTTTACACGTACACAAACACAATACATGTCACACACACATACTAGAGCAGAAACTGAACCTGCCAGCTTCCTGTTCGCTGATCTTTCTGATTTTGTTTGCTCAGATTTTGGGCCACAAACATCTACTGCAGGGTCGTGTTAAGATGAAAAAAAAATCTCAGCTGCATTGTGATTATTTTATTAAAGATTGTGAACCGTTCCTTTAAAATTCAGAATCAAATCTGCATTAAATTACAATCACAGCTGAGTGAGCTCCAGAGACAGAGAGATATGAAAGTGATCTGATTTTAATTGAACGCAGAATTATTAAAAATGACTTGTGATACATAAGAGACTCAATTTGTACTTTAGGGTGAAGATTTTCTAGACATCTAAAGGTTGAATGTGTGTGTGTGTGTGTGTGTGTGCTTACATAGAAGACTCATTATAAAACTGACCTGAAGCAGAAATATCTAGACACTGATATATAAACACAGTTTCACGGGTGAGAGAATATGCGGTACATTGACTTTTATCTGAACATATGAACTCACCAGGAAACAATAACATCTCAGGCACTGCAGGCCAGCGCAGTAAACGACGCATGAAACCCCCCACAATGGCATTTATGTTGCGGATGCATGCAGTTCTGAGCATGCTGCTGGCTCCCGGCACTCACTGACTGATCAGATCATCCACAGAGGAGCTTTCTGACGGACGGAAGATATACAGTCAACTGTCACATGAGAACATGTCACATAGGAGCAACGTCAAGAAAATGTAGCACCTTCTCGTCATTAAACAATCTTTATCACCATGCTCGCATTCAACAGGCCATGCTTACAGTTAATGCAGTGTTGTCCGCCAACCTCCAGAGAACACATCCAGTAGGAAGGCATCAAGACTTCACTTCCTGTCCCCTAACATACCTGAACATTTCACTGCCTGTGATATCCCACAATTCTGTGTGTGTATGTCCGTGTGGAACGTGATTGGTCGAGCAGGAATGAGTGGCAATGGTGCAAGAGAGAGCGATTGGATGACAGTCTTTGTATAAATGTAAGATTTATTTACCCTGTCAACAACATTTGATTTCTACTGAGAAATATTGGTGCTCCCTGTTTATATTTTAAATATAATTAGGTTACGCCGCCTATGAAATCTTCATACTATTTCACTTGTTCCTTTAAAGAGTGTTACAGTTACTTATTAAACTCGACTGATGAACTAATTCGATTCAATTAAATAATTAAAGCTGGTAGCTACAGTTTGTACCACCTGTTTATGGGCAGCTCTTGTAGGGAAAAGAGAGAGAGAGAGAGAGACAGAGGACTATAGAAACAGGAAGGAAAAACAGCCAAGGCAAACAGAGAGCAGATGGAGCTGTACACAAACACACAGTATGTATCACACAGACATGAAATTCTGCCATTCAGGCATGTGCTTATACACACAAACACACACACACAATGGCATCCACAACACTCCTCTTATCACCTGTCGGATCAGTTCACCTGTTTGAGCAAAGCTTTTGATCTGAAACACACACCAATGTATGTGCATGCATAAAGATGTTGTGTGTGTGTGATGTAAAACACACAGTATATGTGCAGGGAGCATTAGGGATGTTGTGTGTGTGTGTGTGTGCAGGCAGAATTAGACACTTTGACATCATGGCTCTTGTACAAACACCACTAGATGTTCTGAAATCAACTAACCTGAATGTAAAAGTTTATTTGCAGAAACACTGAAACAACAAACAGCTCATGTTTTAAATTCATCTGCATCATATGAAAAAGTCTTTTTCATTTCCAGCAGCTGAGAACTGCCTCCAGCCTGAAATACTGAGAACGTGTGTGTGATGCTGAGTGTAATGTGTGTGTGTGATGCTGAGTTTCTCTGCATGTGTGTGTGTGTACTCCTTCTTCCAGGAAATCTCCTGGGACTCCTGCAGAGTTGAGCATCGCCTCTGTGTGTGTGTGTGTGTGTGTGTGTGTGTGTGTGTGTGTGTGTGTGTGTCTAAGAGAGATGTATGAAAGCTGAAACAAAACTGCTTTTATTTCTACTGTATTAATAGTGGTAGCAGTGAAGAAGTTACAGTATTTGATTTATAAATGCTGAATTCACACAACTGCTGTGTTTTATTTGAGCTGAGACTACAGTATCTCAGCTGCACAGTGTTTAAATGAAGTCTCTGCCATTTGTTTTCAGTGCAAACACACTTTCTTTACATGTAAATGAGGTCTATTAATGAATGAGTGTTATTCAGTGTCTGCACTGCATCTGCGCTGCCTGCAACAATTAACATGGACCTGCTGCTGCAGTAACACAGTTTTGTCATTTGCATCAGTTCTGTAGTAAACCAAACAGACAACATGCACCAATAAATGACACTGGCAGCAGCGAGTGCGATCCATCTTCGTGAATGATGCCATATTACTATTAGCATATAAATGTGTGTGTACGTACAGCACCTGTCTGAGGTTTGATCACACTTCACTGAGCAGCCATTGAGAAGGGTGTGGTAGAACCGTGGTAAAATAAAGCTGAGACACACAGAGAGAGAGAGAGAGAGAGAGAGAGAGAGGGAGGGNGGGAGACAGACTTCCGCAGAACCTGTGAGAATCATGTTTCTATCATCTGGGGAATCTGAGAACATCAGATGAAAGGAAGAAAGCAGAGGAAGAGATCAGAAAGACGAGTGGTGGTCAATGGTTGTGATTCTCAAAGAACACACTTAGACTATTTATCAAATGTAAACATCCAATACACTGTATATTGCTCTGAATTAAAGCGTCTGACAAATGCGTTAATGTAAATATGGAGCTGACAGCAGGACTGTTCTGTTCTGTGTTACATCCATGTTATATTCCTTCAGTATGAAACCTTCTGTATTGAGGGGGTATATTGAGAGAGAGAGAGAGAGAGGGAGAGAGAGAGAGAGAGTGCTGTAGAGAGAGAGAGAGAGAGAGAGAAAGCTCTCATTGACATTCACAGAGAATAATCTGTGCAGGAAGAAATGAAATTAAACATTTCACAGAATGTCTGATTAACAGTGAAAGATCAGATTTACACTCAGATTTAAAGAATGCGTGGCACCAAAAAGGATTAAGATGAAGGCCAAAATAAATCACGGTTTAAATAAACGCACCAAACTTTAACCCTTGTTTAAATATGACCATGGTTATGTTTAAACTATGATTCTGATCTTCTGTTAAACTCAGACTTTCATCAGTTAGGGATCAGTCATAAACCTGCAGTTTAAAGAAAGTTCGGATAACAAAACAAGGGAAAGATTTAACCCTGTTTTAAGTCAACAGAGAATCTGTTATGTTATAAAGTTGGACTAACAAATGGCAATTTGAGTTTTAAACACTGATTGGTTAAACTGTGATCCTGGATCAAGCTCTAAACAGCTTAATTTAATTGTTCTTTATGAAACCCACCCAAAGAACAACTTAACACACTGAAGCCAAGACACACTGAGACTGTAAAGAGAGAGAGAGAGATCTCATCTGCAATCTCTCCTTCACAGAATCTTCTCTGATCTTCTTCTAAACCTCCTGCCACCCATCCACTCCATACTGCTGCTGTATTGCTTCACTCATCAGCTTTTCTGTCAGTGAGGAGCAGTTCAGCAGGTTTTAATGGTGGAACCACTATTGTTTTCTTCAGTGGTGAAACAACCTCACAGTAACCTCAGAAACATCAATTCACCCTTAAATTCCCACAAAACAAGCAGAGTGTATTTGCTGTTTAAAGGTATTGATAATTTGTGTAAACTAAAGGCTAACAGTAATAAGCATCAATTATGTTACTGTAATCAAAGCAGAACACAGAGCTGCAGGATGTGTTTTACCACTTATACCTCAAACAAACTCTGAATATCACCCAGAGACTGGACGCCGCTGAGCTGCAAAACTTGAGCAAAACAAACAACCAGCTCTTCCCCACATTCGGCTCACAGACCACCAGCTGAACCACTGGACAAAAACTGTTAGAAGAAAATAGTCAAGAGAATGTGGAAAAATGACAGACAGGAACAATATGATCGTGTGTGTATAGAGAGAGGAATTGTATGTGTGAGTGTGTGTAGAGAGAGAGGGATTGTATGTGTGAGTGTGTGTAGAGAGAGAGGGATTGTATGTGTGAGTGTGTGTATAGAGAGAGTGTTGTATGTGTGAGTGTGTGTAGAGAGAGTGTTGTATGTGTGAGTGTGTGTATATAGAGAGGGATTGTATGTGTGAGTGTGTGTAGAGAGAGAGGGATTGTATGTGTGAGTGTGTGTAGAGAGGGANTTGTATGTGTGAGTGTGTGTAGAGAGAGAGTGTTGTATGTGTGAGTGTGTGTATAGAGAGAGAGTGTTGTATGTGTGAGTGTGTGTAGAGAGAGAGGGATTGTATGTGTGAGTGTGTATAGAGAGAGTGTTGCATGTGTGTGTTTGGTATTTCTCAGTGAAGCTTCATTCTGCCAGTGTCAGTGGCACCTGGTCACACCTCACAGCACAGGGGCAAAGCATGATGGGATTGATACAGGCCTTCCTGAAGGTAGAGGAACCGAGTCAGAGAGCAGTGTGCCTAACAAGACTCTCCTCTCTCTCTCTCGCTCACTCTCTCTCTCTTTTTGAGTTGTTTTCAGGCCTGCACTGAAAACAACTCTCCAAAGGACCCAAGAGAAAACCCTTTTGAATGACAGCATGCCAACAGGTTTGATTCACACATCAGCTGGGCTCCACAGAGGAGGAACCATCTCAATGTGCAGAGAAAATCTCTTTACCTGTCAAAGATATTTGACACTCTGAGCTGGTGTGCCGAGACGGAGACCGACTCATTTCTGAAATATATGTAACTTCTCTCTGAAACCTCTCTCTTCTGGAGATTGCTTCTATGAAAACCAGCCCAAAAGTGGCCTGTTGACTGGAAACACTGACTGTTTCTAGTAACCATCTCAGGTTGTAAGAATGCTTTCTGAACGTTTCCATTCAGTAACAAAAACAATAAAAATGTTGTTTAGAAAGTTCAAAATTTCACGTTTTTGATGTTGTATTACCATTTGTTTACATATTTGGTTAAAACATTATTCAAACATTTTTAAAACATTCCACTAACTACTTAAGAATAACGTTTTTGATATGATATGAAATGTTATAAAAACATTCTACTAATGTAAAGAGCAATCTTGATAACGTTGAGAGGATTAGTCAACATTGTAAGAACGTTCCCTGTTAGCTGGGTTTCACACATCACTGCAGCACTTGCAGCATGAGTATTGTGTGAGTATGAGTATGAGTATACATTTCTTCTGAGTCAGTGAACTGCAGGAATCATCACACTGAAATCATCACACTGAAAACATCACACTGAAATCATAACCATGAAATCATCACCATGAAAAATTCACACTGAAAACATCACACTGAAAACATCACACTGAAAACATCACACTGAAAATATCAGTTGTAGTTTTAACACAGTGCTAGTAATCGTTGTTATTAATATCACAGTTATTGACAATAACTGTATATTGTGACACCACTATTGTTGGTGGATGACAACACATTTGGTTTAATGGCAGTGCTTGTGTTGTCTTTTGAGACAGCTTAACCACAGAATAACGATAATATTTAAATACAGCACATAATGTAAATCACACGGCACCTCCGCTCTGCCAAGCACACAACACTCACTAGCTCAGAATGATCAGGTTGGGAGAATAAACCAGCCAGATGGCTTGTAACCTCACGACCCAGAACACTTATAAATGAAAAGCCAGTCTCATCCTGAGCTTGAGTTTGTCTTTAATATAAATGGTTCAGAGGGTTGGTGTCGCTGGAAATCACAATGCAGAACTAACAGGCTAAAACTGTGGCCCCTAATGGACCCGCATGACTGGAGCTATGTTGTGCTGGGGTCTGTCTCTGGATGTAAAGCTGTGGTTTATGAAGACTATGAATATGATTTTGTTATGGTAGAACATAAAATCACACTGTTTATTACATTGGGTTACACTTCCTTTAGTGTCGCTGGACTAAATTCACCAGTTAGAAGCCTGTAGAGTTTATCAAGCAGTTAAAATGTCTGTGGAGTTTATTGGGTAGAAACATACGCACACACACAAACACGTTTACTTATCTATCTAAATAAGGACATTCCATACACTTCTATTGTTTTAACACACAGCTAGTTATAAACACTATAATCTAACCTGAACCCACACTCTAACCCTAACAGAAAACTGTCTGCAGTTTTACAATAAAAAAACTTTATTTACTATATTTTTATAGCATTTTAACAAATGAGGACGTCCCCAAAAGGTGGTTTTGCTCACTGGGGACACATCTTAGAATGTATATTATAAATCTAATCAGCTCATTATATTTCCTGAAGAAACTACATGAAGTGTTATTTTATCTGTGGGAAAATCAGCTCCATGATGTTGTGGTGTTTCAGCAGGTTGTTATCAGACTGTTGTCATGGAAGAACCGAGTTGTTCTGGACAGTCACTAACGCAGTTGTCACCCTCCCATTTCATGATCTCCCAGACAACAGATTCTACATCAGATCACAGAAAAATAACAGCACACATCTATTTACAATGACTTATAGAGAGCTTATAATAGAATTACTTACAGAACTTGTACTTAAAACATTCAAGCCTTTTATTTAGTTTAGTTTAACCTTTAAATGCAATGTTGTCCCCAAAGTACAGCTAAGTGACTTATAGGCTACAGCATATGCTGCATGTGTGTTCATTTGTGCATCAGTCCATTATAACAAACTAACACAAACACCCACACAATCAGATTCACAAGTGTAACACAGTCTCTCTCTCTCTCTCTCTCTCTCTCTCTCTCTCTCACACACACACACACACACACACAGAAGGTGATGGTCATACAGACACTTGAGGCTCCAGTTTACTTTATAATGAGGCTCCACCAACACAAACTCAGACTGCTGGTAAGAACACACTGTTCTACATCTCCAGAACCAGTAAAGAAGAAACACTCTTCTATATAATATGTGTGTGTGTGTGTGTGTGTGTGTGGTCCTGGTATTCACATTAACATTAGGAGCACCAAATGTCCCCACAAGTATAGTAATACTAGTACATTTTGACCTTGTCGGGACATTTTTAGGTTCCCATGAGGAAACCAGCTTATAAATCATACAGAATGATCTTTTTTGAACATCTAAAATGATGTTTTCTGTGAGGGTTGGGTTTAGGTGTAGAGTTAGTGTAGGGGGATGGAATTTACAGTTTGTACAGTATAAAAACCATCACGTCAATTGAATATCCCTATAAGACATGAAAACCCAATGTGTGTGTGTTCCACTGTTGATGTTCACACACACACACACACACAGCCAAAGCACTGGACCATCTGTCCAGCTGTTTGTCCATACCTTCATATATTATAAGTGTTAGTGTGTGTTGCTCTGTTTCAACACCTGCCTATTGAAGCAGCATTTTAATCAAGGTTGGGAATTTAATGATTGTGGTTCTGATTCCAATTCCACTTAATTGGACTTGTTACTTAACGATTCTATTAATGATTCCATTAATGATTCTTTAGAACTTGAGGAATCACCTGTTCTGAAGTGCTGTCCGGTACACAGATCAGCAGAATTTGGAAAAGAATCAAAATATCTCAAGGTCTGGATGTTTCTAAACAAATCATTTCTTGATTTTTACAAGCATTTTCTCAAACCCAGATTTCCAAACAAACAAGTGCTATAAAGCAATCTGATGGAAATATATTTTAAGCATAAGCCAAAAAATATATATAAACGACAGTTTTCAACACAATCTCCTTACTTTTCAATGATCACAACAACAAGTTATAATACTCTTTTATCATTTCAGCCGAATTTCCGGGAAATGTCAGTTTGGTTTCTTTTGACTTCAACATATGCAATGAACCGTACATAAAGTGCAGTTTTATGTTTCAAACAGAGATGGCACTTGAGGACACCTCTGCCAGGCAAAACACAGACTGCAGCTTCAAGTGAAGTTTCAGTATTAATACTGAAGTGTCAGTTCAGTAACAGAAGTGTCAGACGGACATACAGAACGAAAGACAGACTCCTGGATGAGAGTGATGAGGTGGGCTTCTGATAGCTCCAGGCTGAGCTATAACTAACTGAGAGTTAGCTGAAAGAGATCAGACTGTTTCAGCTCATTAAATCAATGTTTAAACTTAGAACCGGATCAATCCTTTGACCTTCAGTGAGTTTCAGAGTCCTGCTGTCCTCGGGTTGAGATGACACCTCACTTCACACTTCTGGGTGACATCTTCTGGACACCGGCCAGATAACAAGCTGCCAGTAAGATGAATCTGAATGCTAATAGATCACAATCTCCAGGTAATCCAGCTCTGAAATCTGATTGGATGAGACATATATAACCAAGCAACAACGTTAATACAAGGTCTAAAAACCTGGACATTTTGAACATTCCTAGAATGTTACTGATGGAAATATTAGGGTAAGATTCTTACAACCTAAAATTGCTAGCTGGGTCTTTATTGCTTTTGCTCACCACAACATTGAAGAGGCAGCAAGAAAATACAGTTTAGAGAATGAACACGCCCACAGCAAGCAGAAACTGCCAATCACACGCTGCCCTCACTTAGCACAGAAACACAGTGAGTCATTAACTCAGTCAGATGGCAGCAGAGATGCAAAACCACGCAAACAGCCCACACAGAGTTTAACACCCGCAGCCGACTGCAGAAGCCAAACCAGAGACAGACATATGCTCACAGACACATCAGTAACATGTTAGTCCAACTCTCTCATGTTCAGCAGCTACACAAGGGGAAAAAACTTCTTATTGTGCAGTACAGTCTAATATAATAACAGGATGAGTCAGAAAAGTATGTAAGTACATTA
Organism: Botia almorhae; assembly: GCA_036877575.1. Classification (NCBI taxonomy): domain Eukaryota; kingdom Metazoa; phylum Chordata; class Actinopteri; order Cypriniformes; family Botiidae; genus Botia; species Botia almorhae. The sequence continues at coordinate 9,881 of JAZGTJ010002085.1, forward strand.
TTCCAAACCAAGAACATGTGCTGTAATACAACAGGAAATACACTATATTGCCAAAAGTATTCACTCATCTGCCTTTAGACACATATGAACTTGTGACATCCCATTGTTAGTCCATAGGGTTTAATATGACATCAGCCCACCATTTGCAGCTATAACAGCTTCAACTCTGCTGGGAAGGCTTTCCACAAGGTTTAGGAGTGTGTTTATGGGAATGTTTGACCATTCTTCCAGAAGCACATTCGTGAGGTCAGACACTAATGTTGGATGAGAAGGTCTGGCTCACAGTCTTCACTCTAATTCATCTCAAAGGTGTTCTGTCGGGTTGAGGTCAGGACTCTGTGCAGGCCAGTCAAGTTCTTCCACACCAACCTTGCTCATCCATGTCTGTATGGACCTTGCTTTGTGCACTGGAACTCAGTCATGTTGGAACAGGAAGGGGCCATCCCCAAACTGTTCCCACAAGGGGGGAGCATGGAATTGTCCAACATCTCTTGGTATGCTGACGCATTCAGAGTTCCTTTCACTGGAACTAAGGGGCCAAGTCCAGCTCCTGAAAAACAACCCCACACCATAATCTTCCCTTCACCAAACTTCACAGTTGGCACAATGCACTCAGACAAGTACCGTTCTCCTGGCAACCACCAAACCCAGACTCGTTCATCAGATTGCCAGATGGCGTGATTCGTCACTCCAGAGAAACCCATTCCATGAAGCTCTCTATGCACTGTTCTTGAGCTAATCAGAAGGCCACATGAACTCTGGAGGTCTGTAGTGATTGCCTCTGCAGAAAGTTGGCGAACTCTGCGCACTGTCACTCTGGACTTGTTGCACAGGTGGTCTCCTATCACAGTACCACACTGGAATTCACTGAGCTCCTGACAGCGGCCCATTCTTTCACAAATGTTTGTAGAAGCAGTCTGCATGCCTAGTGCTTCATTTTATACACCTGTGGCCATGGAAGTGATTGGAAGACCTGAATTCAATTATTTGGATTGGTGAGACAATACTTTTGGCAATATAATGTATGTATATATGAAACACACAGAAGAAACACCAACGCTTTATATACACGACCCAGTTTACCTGAACAGTGAAAGCAGAGGAGACAGAACTGGGCCTGGATGCTAATTAATTAATCAATGCTGAAGGTGGATTGTAAGAGAATGAATATTGTTCAGATCATTCATGTTATTACTGCTCATTTCAATGTACCTCACGCAAAATCTGCATCAGCTGTGTTAAAAACTAACAAGCATTATCAGGCTACGTATTCAAAAACTGAGGCAGTCTATTGGGCAGTTGGACAAATATTGATTCAGTTTATGAAAGTGACTCATACAATGCTCTCAGTTGTTTAAACAGTCATTCATTACAATTAAGCAAATATTGTCACAAAATATTTTTACGATTCAATCTCTCAAAGACAATTATGAAAGAAACAGAGGAATTTTTGTCAGCCGCACAACACTGCTTCACAGCATGCAGGCACTCACACACACACACACACACACTCACACACACACACACACATTTTAAAAACAACAGTTGCGTGTCTGACACATGGATCAGGCAACATGACTGGTGCTATGCAACATTTACTCTGCTGTCATGAAAACACTGTTTTCTGGGAGAGAGGTCACTTTAACTATGATGATGCTTGCAGCTGTTTGTTGGATGACCTGCACATGGCTCAAATCAATCTGACACTGGCTTCTTCTACCCCAGCACATGAAAACTCAATACCCACATGCCAACCCTCATTTACAGCTCATGGACAGAGCAACAGTGTACAGCACACACTGACCTTTTCAGCAGAATACTGACATTCAACTGCCTCTAATGCAGGAGGGCCCAACACTGCTCCTTGAGGGCCACCATCCTGCTCTGTTTAGTCCCAACCCTGCTTCAACACCTGTCTGAACTTTCATGTAATCAGACTGATGAGAGTGGAGCTAAAGTCTGCATGATGGTCAAGCAACACCCTTGCTCTAATGCGAGAAAGAGAGCGACGTGTCTCAGGTCATAAAACCCTAAAGTCTCACACAGCAGATATTGGGAAAATGTGATGCTAAAATTCAGATTTCCAAAACACTTTCTGCAGGAGTTTGGGGGATAGCAGCATGTTTCTTTAAAAGAAAATAGTTTTTTTCATTATAGTGCTAATGTTTTTCATTCAAAGTAAACGTCATGTCACGTACAGTTGCATTTACAGTAGGAAAACTGAGCAACCCTGAAGTGAGTCATAAGATTTGTTTTTATTTAGCATTAGACTGTGACAGCGGGCATGTCCATTCAACAGCTCCGATTAAATGAATATGCTAATGCTGTCCCCCAAGTCCTGCAGCTGGAATCTCACCTAAACATCTGCGCACAGTCACACACTCTCATGACTCATTTACTAGCACAGTGGAAGCCCTGCATGACAGACATACACGCGGTTATATATCTGTTGCACAGCTCTAACACAAACACAAGGTTCATTCTTACACCAAAAACACTGAGACCCATCGGCACAGGTTTATATTTACTGTTCTATCACTGGGTTTGAAATGTGGCTGTCATTCATTCATTTATGTAGAAACAGTAATGCAGTTTCAGGTCAAAGGTCAACTAACTGACATCATTATTTATAAGAGGTCATCTGACCCTGCAGGGATCAATGTGTTTAGTCACACTCACACACATTTGGTATGAAAGACATAAAACCTCTGAATTAAAACACTGTTCATTTTCCAACAACAAATACATTACAATGCAGAACGTTTATTGTGGAGATCTGTTCACAGATTATGTTGCATTTTTACTCTAACTGTGTGTTAACCTCCTAAACTGTTGGCAGGCCAATCAGAAATATATCCAAATGCAAAAATATTATATTTACTGTGATTTTATTATTACTTAAACAAATGATAGTGGATATGAGTTTATTGGTCATACTTAAATGGAAGGTTAGCTGAGTAAAATGTACATTTTCATCATACATGTACAAAATGTGCATACTGCGTAGTTTACATATATACTTTGGAAGTGTATACTAGTCAAGAACAAGTGTATGCTACTCAGAGTGAGTATAGTGTGCTATTCTGAACATGACATTGATAACTCCACCCACTCTTGTCATTATGACTCAAAACATATCAGGAAAACGTAATTTTGCTGTGAATACCTTGATGGAGTCGACAAGGCGGCCAAAATATTTACAGCACAGCAGGTGCTGCATGAATAAAATCATGCATATTCATGAATATTAGCATATATTTGCATACATTAACATAGCACACATCACGTTTAAGGTCAGTTTAAAATAGTCCAGAGGTGAAACATCCAGATTAAAGATACTAAGAGGTTTATTGATTGTTATGCTTATTTTTACCTCATTCAGTGTTGATAAATACACTGTAAAAACGAAGCTACAAGCTTTTAAACTGGCCTCCTTTCACAGATAACAAACTACTGTTTATTCCTCTGAATACTGACTCTGTTTTGTGTTCAAATCACTGCTGTTTGTTCGAGCATTCAGCTCAAAATAGCAACATCATCTCAAACAATGGTACGGAATGGAGTGTCTATTTATTCATTCGACCCATGGCTGGCACGGGGAGAGTTTAGGAGTTATGTTTGCAATTGGTAAGGCTGGTGGTGCAGAAATGACAACACTTCTACTACCAACTACCTACTTAATAAAACAACTCGCAAAACTTCAATCTTGTAAGAAAAGAAAGCTAATTAAACATATCATTAAAAAGAGAAAAACAGAGATGAACAGCATTGCACTGAAAGCTGCAATACGTAACGTTTTCACAACAGTACGTTCATAATAATGATTTATCACCTGAGCTGTCGGTTTCTATTTCACAGGAACTGTCAGTTTAACTTGTGGTTACTTCACGTCTGTAGAGAGTCAGATCTGCTGCTAAACTACGTGTGGGGGTGCTGGGATGGTGCAGTGTTTGCAGCTGTTTAGAACTTAAGTTCGTCATCCACGTTGAAATAACTCTACAAGTAACCTGCAGTTCTGTTTTGAAAAGAGATGGTGATAGAGAGGCAAAAGTTCTGCATCGCAGCTTTATAAAAACATTACAACATTAATACATAAAGAAGATCCAGCAGCAGAAACACTCACCTAGTGCCATCAGTGATTGAACAACAGTGTGTGTGTGAGCAGAGCTTGTGTTTGGTGGTTGTTTTGTGAGATGTGTTTAAATAGCCATCACAACCAAACGGTCTAAACAGTGACTGAGCTGCTGTCTCTGTGTGCTTTACTGAATGAGCAGAATTCACCGCTGTGACAGCCGTCTGCCTAACAGACTAGACAGACAGACAGAGAGAGACAATGACCCTGTTTGTCTGTCTTCTCTGGGCTTCTGTATCTGCTGCCCTCAGAGAAGCTTTGATCTGCACCTCACTGGCTTTCATCCCTTCAGGTTGAGAGGAAGAGGAGGAGGTGCAGAGCTCAGGGAGTAAACAGAGGGAGTGGAAGACAAACCAGAGGAGGTCATGCATGAAACAGATCACAGCCTCACTGTTGTCTTTCTTTAACACACTCACCGTTCAGTTCAGTGTTCACTAATGCTACCGTAAAAGGTTACAGTAAGAAAATATCTCGTGTTAAAGTTGGGATTTAAAGATGCTCTCAAGCATTAAATGGACTCAGTCTCCTCCAAAAGGGAGAAAGTCCCCCACAATCCACTGCACCCGACGTCAGCGTTGTGATGTAATTCAAAGTAAAGTGAAAAATGTGGTCGTAATCATACTGACTGTGTATTATTGCAGTGTGGTCACACTCCTCATCAGTGTCAGTGTGTATTAGCTCATTTCAGATATTCAAACTTTGCTTTGATGCCATGATGTCACATACATCTGAAGTTATTGAACTTGCTGTTGCTAAGTTACCAGCGCATTACATGGAAGCCGCAGGAGTGTGAGACCTCTAATACTGTGTTCACCGGGCTATAAAACACAGAACACATGGATCTAATGATGTTAGCACATTAAACCACAAACTGGGCTGGAAACCCAAAGGTTTTGGGTTCAAACCCCAGAAAGGGCGATTGGTGAACTGAAGGGTGGGTAAGAACACAAATCAAACACTTAACCGGGGGTTAGGTCCCTGCAGCTACTGCTCTGTAGTTAGTAGAGCCATGCTGCAATTACAAACAATTCAACCACTAAGCAGAACACTATAATTGCTCTAGAAACATACAGGTTCCTCGTGTGACAGCTGTGTTCATTATAACAGGAGCAGTGCTGAGAAACTAAATAACATCATTAGAAATCATCTTATCCTTTAGATTTCTTTTAAAATAAAAGTTACAGAATAAACAGAAAATAACTCCAGCATGATATATAAACCATAACTGTGATATGACTCATGCTGTGTGCTGATTTTGGTCAGCACACAGTCTCGTTCATTAATATAAAAAGACAGTTGTTGCTTTAAGTCCCCTGAGCTTTCCAAACGTGAGCAGCTGTTTCACAGCTCGACATTCTCAGCAGCTTGAAACTGATGCAAAGGAGAAATAAAACAAAGATCTCTACAATCAATACTCACAGAGTCTGTTCACATATGCAGGTGTCCCTAGAAAACTGTCAACCTATGACGTGAAATGTGACAAACCCTGGAGGACAACTGCTGCTTTATCAAAGAATTCCTGTGGTGAGAGACAGACAGACAGACAGCGAGAGACAGAGAGAGAGAGAGAGAGAGAGAAAGAGAGAGAGAGAAAATGGACAGAGATGGAGAGTCAGAGTCAAGCTTCTGACTTTTTTTTCAGTATTGCTTGTGTCTCTGTAAAGCAATCCCATAATGCATTACAACAAGCTCAGTAAATCCATCATTATTTGCATTGTGTGTTAATTACTAAAAAACATTTAGGAAACATTACATTGCCTGAAACAGTGGCACAGCACAACACAACACTGACACATCTCCATGACTACAGGTTAATGATATTTCCGGTCCACATGGTGTCACTTCTTAACAGAAATAACCACATAAGTGAATAATTATATTGATGAATGCTGCACATGAAGGAATGTGTATGAAGAAAGAGAAATGGGCGATTCCTGCTGGATGGCATCTGTTGTCCTCTAATGAGGTTTGTTGTTCTCTGCAGTTGTCAGCATGTGCTCCAGGTATCTGTGTGTGCCTGGAGTCTTTAACACTGTCTGTCTGTCTTACACTCTGACAGAACAGACAGACTCTGCTGCTGTCCAGACTGACTTTGTCTCTCTTTCTAAAAACTCCTGAGAGATATAATCGTTTGGGCCTTAGGGAAACCAACAGGCAGTTTTTTTGTCATTGAGTCTGTCTGCATTTGCATATCTCATAATTAGATATTAGGCTTTATGTGTCATTTGGGAACATAAAAGCTGCCGGGGGACAACGTAAATCTGATCAGCATATAAACAAAGATGAATGAACCTACAGTAATCAAAATCCATCCTTGATACGCACATTCATCTTTAAAATGATATAAAAACGTAATAATTTTCAATCAGGACTGATAGTCCCTCCAGGTGCAAATACAGAACACACCCTGCTATACAGCTGCTGCGCAGCGCTGCAGTGACCTCTACTGGCCAGAGATGAAATAACACACACATTACCTTGTGAGGGACGTCGGTCACTTCTGGACCTGAACCACATAGAGACTAAAATATCACAGACTATGAGATGAACTCTAACTGAGAAATCACAGCACTGTCCTAATAAACCCTCACAGCACCCCACAGCAAATTAGTAATCCAGGAGAGAAGCCATGACTAAACATACAGCTCACTTCATTTCCCTGACTGCTGAGGTAGATGTGAAGCCATGTGTTTCCTGAGGATTACAGCTGTGGGTGGCGGTCAGGAAGTTGCTGCATTGCTGCTAATTGGGGAGGTGAAATCCAGTGTGTTAAGAGATGTACTTGCACTCTTCTCAAGAGACGCGTAAGTGTCACTCATGTATACAGCACAGATGGTGCAGAAGTTGTGTGCTAATGTTTGTGTTGGTATTACGGGTACCACAGCAAACAACACTAAAAAATAAAGTTTAAAGTTAAGGCTTCTTTGATTTGTAGTTCAATAAGGCCTTTATATTGTGCTCTCCCATCTTCGTATATTGTCTTGTTTTGGTCCATAAATCTTTTTAAAAAATAACATAAAATGTAATCATTGTCAATCTGTACTGAACTAGCCTTAAAGAAACAGTTTAAAATAGAGTCACACACATTAACACTGTTCTGTTGTTTTTTTATAAAATGACAGTGAACGGAGACTGATCAACAAAAACATACGACCTGTGCGCTATATTCCATGACCACTGAAACTACATGATGCCTTTCTCTGACAAACTAAATAATTTAATGTTAAACAGAGAGAGAGAGAGAGAGAGAGACACTGAGTTTACCTTACATTTCCAGCAGTCACAGGTACATGAAACATGATTCAGTAAGCAAAACCTAAAATGAGGAAACAAACACAAACCATGATTGTCACGGCAATGGGGAGACTGGGGCTGGTTGCTACAGTCACTATTTCTCACTGAAAATCCAATTACAACCCAATTTTCTCGGCCAATGGTTATGGATGTGTGAGTTTCATAACTTCAATTAGTATTATTTCATTTATATCTTTTTGAAACGTTTTGTAATCACAGTGGGGTGAATAAATGGGCAGCACACACCTGACGAACATAATGTTTAATACTTATATTTTTCTGAAAGGCCAAAAAAGTCATTTTAAGTACAGATATTCTGTCGAGGACAAAAGTGTTGTAAGATGTTTTTTTAAGCATGACAACTAGCCCCAGTTTCACAGCCTGTGCATGCAACACAAAAAAGGCACTTCAAAATAAATTATGACAAAGCTAAACAGCAATAAAGTTTTAGGAAGGGGTTTTGGCAGCAGAAGCAGTTCACCTCTGGATGAAGCTTATATAACAGGCTGTTGAACACTAGCAACTGATTTAATTCATTAACAGTTTCTCAGGCTTTAGAAACTCATTGAAGTTCTGTGCAGGTCTCGACAGTTACCATCAGACCGATTCTTTGTGGCTGTACAAATCCCAAACCAGACCGACTTCAAACCTTTAATATACCTCAATATCGATTCCTGCAGACCTGTGGGGACACACACACACACACCTTTCATCTGTTACTATAAGAATGACTCGTGCATTTTAAGGCAGACCATTATTAAAAGGTGCTACAATGAAACTAAATGAATGAAGTTTATGTTCAGTGAATACTACAAGAAAACAGTTGTGTTGCTGTTCTGTCACAGATCATCTGAATCAGATCTCATCAGAAATACAGATGAAACACGTGACTGTTTACCTGCTCAGAGTTATTACCGTAAAATGTGAAATTTCTAATGCATAATTCATGTGACATCTAACGACAGATGTACACGGTCACTGAACAGTAATACTGTTCGTTTATAAAGACAACGCGCCTCTGTTGCGTTATATTTTAGTTTTGCTCACAGAAAGAGAACCAAAACATAACCGATATCTAAACCATCGTCTGGGAACCGTAGACTTGTTAAAACAACACTTTCAAAGTGCAAACACTATAGTTAGTTGTTTGTTACTACAGTAACATTTGGCGGTAACTAGTTAAAATGTGTCTCACCTGATACAGCGGACGCCGTTTAAAAAGATGTGATTTTGCTAAATGTGGCGAATAGTCTACATTACAAATCAAGTTTTGAAAGATAGATATGTGAAAGCAAACTAACAAGAAATACAATTAAAACAGGAAAGGTTTATTTTTAACGATATAAACGAGCGCAGACGAACAGCGCCGACCCGAGGTGGTGACGTCACACCGCCACCAAATCAACGAGAAGCTCATACAGAATATTCTGCAAGATCTTACCCTGAATAAATAAACTGAACTAGTTCAGCTGGTGGTCAGTCTAAATAACCAGTCAAAACAGCTGTAGTTAACCGTTGAAGGTAAATGGTATGCTGCTACATAAAACAGAAGGACAACCACACTGCAGAAATGAGAAATTTTTATTATGCTTTTCACAACAGATCCAAATATTCATAACAGAAAATACTTTCATCTTTTACCAATGTAAAGACATAACAGTAAAAGCTTTGCAGGGACGTGTGTTCAAAACAAAAACGCTGTGAAAACTTCTTAAAAGGGCAAAAGTTTCAGCTGTCTGGAAGCGCACAGTGGATCCTCTCGTTTCATTGGTGAGCCGTGGCACATACTTGTAAACGTATGGAATGTATTTATTTACTGTACAGACACGCAGAGACGACCCCTGCAGAAGTAAACCCCATAATTTCTGCTGGGAGACACCCTATATAGCCCAAAGAAAAAAACACTACAACATCTATACAAAAACTTGTGTAATAATTTAATTTGTAACCTCTTTTAACTTCCTCTTGTAAATCTTTAAGTCTCTAAAACAGCAAGTTAAAATGTCATTTCATGATTCAGTTCTCAGATCTGTTCATCTCTCAGTCTTTCTGCCTGAGTAAAGATGAGGAAGATGTGTTTTTGTGTCGTGCATGCAAAGCAAATAAAACTGCATCTTCACAACCGCGTCATCATTTCCCCAATATTATACAGGAGAAAGAAAAATATTCAGCATAAAGACAATGAAGCTATTTTAGAAACCATGAACGTCTGGTTCTGTTTACTTTTGATACAATTTTTATGACAATTAAACATTTATTACCCTTATTACCATAATGCATCTGGACATTTTACTTATTTTTGCAATTTATCTGTTCATGCTATTCATCTCATTACTGTAAGTTTTTTCTAACCATGTTACAATAAAAAACACTTATGTTTTTCATTTAAATTAGCATAAATTCTAAGAAAACCACAAATATTACCATAATAAATACTTCACAATTTAAACAATATACAGTTTTTTAGCGTAATGAGAACAACTGCATTAATGCATGATGGTAATGCGGGGGTAAATGCTAATGGCCTTGACAGTTTTCGTGAGATTCACCTTCGTATGCGGAAGTGTAAAAACCAAACATTACTGAGAGCTGAGAACTCACTCCAGCAAAGCTGTCCGGACACAGCAGTCTACTGATGTCAGATCAGTCTGTAAACTTACAGCATGTGAGCACAATGTCTGTGGTTCTCAGGCTCAAGATACAAATCCAGCACTGGGCCAGAGGGACGAACATGCTTTGTTGACATACAAAACATAAGCAAGCCACATAGATGTGGTCATTTTAACATTTACAATAAAGAGGAAATAAAAACAGCTTTTATACTGCCGCCCCATTTCTGTCTAACCCCCATTACCCAGAATTCCATGCAAGACCAGTTACATATGGAAAACAACAGCAACATTAACAGCGCTAGTGTTTGTTTAAATTTACCATCACTGTATCAACACATATATATCAGCTGATGAGACACAGACTGCAAACCAAATGCTTTACAAATATAATAAGTGTTTCATTCATTAATTTACTCTTTCTGTTTCAAACTTCTTTACATATATTTGTTAAAAAATTGTGCCCGTCATGCTAAACTTTGCTATACCACTTTAATTTACCTCTTTATCTGATAAAGTCTGTGAGCTTACCCTTAAAGTTAATGGTTTTCTTTGACTGCAGTACTGGAAGTAGCAGTGAAGCTGTCCATTACAGCAGAACCCTGTGGCTACATCCTAAACGCCAGGCAGAGCAGAACTCCCTCTGCATCCCTCATGCGTTACTCTAACACTGTGTTTAATTAGTGTCATTCAGTCACATGCTGTTTGAAATCCTTTTTCTACTATTTAAAAGTACAAAGTTCACAAAAACGTTCACACTTCGCACTTTCACAAAAAGTACAACTTTTAAAAGTACAAATCTTACAGAAGCGTGTCCTGGTCGCGTTTCACCCCAAAATCAAAAGATAAAAGCGCATGATGTACAGTCTGCATTGTTACCGTAACAAAACATTTCTGAATTACAGTACTGATGATTTAGAAAGAAAATGTGATTGTCATAAAAATAAAGTACGAGTTAAAAAATCTCATGGTCCAAAAAAAAAACATTTTATTGAAGCAAAGCACTGTTGTGATTTCCTTTGATTTTGAGGTGAAATACGAGTAATTAAAAAAAAAATACGAACATTCGAGACAGGTTTTATTAGATACGTGGCCAATTACCCACATGAGTAAATCTTATGAAAAAGTCTGTAGGTCTAATAAACTAAAGATAAATATTTAGCAGTAAAATAAGCCTATTAGGACCATTAAGATTACTTTGTGTTGTTACAACTGTCAGGCCAAAATCATTTCCATTTCATATAATGCTTTTCTCTTTACCGTAATGCAAAAACGTCCAAGTCCAAGTACAGTTTTTTTTGTGTGTTACGGTAATGAAAATGAGACTTTTCTGCATCACGGTAATGAAGACTTGAGTAAAAACTTTAACCAAGTTAAATCTTAATGTCCCTAAATAAGCTGCATCATCTTTACACAAAATAAAATGTTTTTCTTTTCTTTTTGTGGTAAATGATGAGCCCAGATGTTGACAGGCTGCATTTGGCCTCATATCCACAACACCTGAGAATCTGTGACAAAAATAATCATAATAATAATAATAATGCAAAATAGTAAATATTACACACCACCCACAATAGTTTTAGATATGAAAGTGTAAAGTAGCTGTTAAAGGAAAGACAAATGTCACTTTAAAGAGGTCTGTTCTGTGTGCTCTCTGTCTTCCCTCCTGCTGTCATCTGGCTCGGGTTCGATGAAGTGTGTATTCACAGAGCAGGTAGTGTGTTGTGTGTGTGTGTTTGTTACCGTTACACAACTGTTAATGGGTTTTCCTGTAGCAGAAAGATTTTTCGGGAGGATGGAAGGAGACTCGTTGTGTGTCATCTGCTTACTGGTCGGTCTGAGCGTCAGTCTCTCAGAGTGAACGGGGAGGAAGTGCAGGGATTGGTCGGGGTTGTGCTGGGGGAGGGCGTGTGTTTCGGAGGGGCCAAATCCAGTAGAGCACGAACTGTTCCTGCCACTTGAGGCAAACCTCTCTCCTCCAGAATGTGGAGGGGCAGACACAGCTTGCTCTGCAGCCACACACACACACACACACAGCAAGGGCGAAAAAGGATGGGGAGGAAAATGGCATGTCAATGGAGAAACAAACAAAAACACATGAGATATAACTTAAAAATGGAATGTTTAAAATGAGCAACTTAAAATACAGATAATACAAAACGTAGGGGGCCATAAATGAAGAGAAATGCAAAAGATGAGTTCAAATCAGTCATGAACTTAAGAAACTGTAAAGAAAAGTGAAACTGATGTCATTCAGAAAGAAACAGCTCAGAGATCAGCCTGATAAACACAAAGCCTGTGAGATAGGAACCTGTCAATCAAAAACCAGGAACAAACACACCTGCATGCCACTATCCATAAAGTATGTTAAGACTTTCACTCAATGTCGATATAGAACGACACTACAAACGTGTTTCAGAGACAAACCCTGCAGCTACGTGTGTTCATGTGCTCTAATCAAGGTGATTGCTGATGGCTCATTTCGTACGGGGTTCATAGTGCCTCTGAAACAATCATTACTAATATGTCTATTGATTGACCCTAACCAATAACCTGTAAGGCCTGGATGACGTTTTTTTTACTTAGATTAAACGGTTTAAAAGATAAACATTTTGTATATGATATAATTTGTAAAGAATTATCCAGAATGTCCTTTGAAATCCCTTCAATTCTTTAAAAATTCCAACATGGAATATTTCCAGAATTCCTTAGCTTTGCAACAACAAGCAGGTTAAACTGGTTGAAACACACCAATGTCACCATCCAGAGCAATAGAGAATTAGACAGAATGAACAGAGAACAGCAGGAAAACACTGATCCGTAGAAAAGAAGACAGACAGCTGTCCATACTAAATCCTTCAGGTAAGATTTTATTGTAGAAAAGCAGAGAACATTAGTCAGGAAAATCACACATCATGGCACACAATTCTGACGCATACAAACGCTACTGAACCGGTATTTCCCTACATGACACTGTATGTTAACAAACAGAACTGATAAACTGTGTTATGTTGAGAGGCTGCCAGCATGCTTAATAACTGTAGGGTTTAGTGCTGTTAGAGAGACGTTAGAGAGATGTTAGAGAGACATTATTGAGATGTTAGAGAGATGTTGTTTAACAACTGTGAGCCTGGAAGACACGGACATTCACACATTAAGGCACAAAGGGATAAAAACAGAGTTTACAGTTTGGCATCTTTCACACTGTCTCAGTTTCCTCAAGACTTTAGTCACTAAAACCTTCAATAACAATGAATTCAAAAACATCAGCCAGTCGCAACAGTGCAGCAGAACTAACGCACAATTAAATACTTGTTTCGTGCACAGGCAACTTGTTCTTTTGGCTTTTTTAATGTCTGAATGATTGACTCATTTTTTTGTGCGGTTTATTGATGGAAATTTATGGAAATGTGCTTTCTACAACTCACGCCCTCACCTGACCTTTCCTCTTGCCCCACCCTTACATAAATTATGCAAAATTATGGTCAGTGACACGTGTTACCCTGTTCAACTGTTGAAAACTAATGAAATTAAACTATGTGTTCCCTTCAAATGAACATGTATAACAACTTAAAATCATGCTGTCCATAAAAATCCCAAATTATTACAACTGGACATTGTGAGGAGAAACTAGGTCGAGCAGCAAGTCTCCTCTTTAAAGGGGCGGCGCTTACAATTTGTCAGAAAACACCATTAATATTTGTACATATAGACACTGGCTATTGTGTAAATCTCATACACAAACGCACTGGTCAGCTGTTTTAGTGCAGTAATCAACCAGTAAGTGCAACTTAAAGGCTTGGCACCAGGTGGCAGTAGAGAGCACAAAGCAGAGACATGATTGACAGGTAGAAGAGAGCAAAACCAGCCAGCTGAGTAGAAGGGGCGGAGTTAAGGCTGGGCGGTGCCAGGGAGAGCAAGGCATCAACCAGCCTGAAAACACAACCAACTTCCCCTTTCAATACATCTCCTGCCGAACACAAACTGTCCTGCACAGTGCCAAGAACAGCAGGGAGGAAGATGAAGATGTGTGGTTGAGGAAAGGGTTGATGGGATGGGGGGGTCACAGAGTGAAGTGGATGGAAGGGGGGGAGAGAGGGAGAGAGAGAGAGTTAGTGGTATTAGCTATTAAACATGGAGATGTTAAAAGGCATAAGCAAGAGATGCTTTTTGTTGGGGAAGTTTTTATAGGTTAATGTAAAACTTTAAAAGTAGGGGAGGTAATTTCAGAGAGGCTAGCAGTAGCAGGCTAGTTCAGAAGCATAAGATCCCGCCCTCCCTTCAGAGTTCTAAAAAGCCACACCTCCTCCAACACATCAACACATACATAGTGACAGACAAGTAGGACATCCAATCATTACATTCAGACCAAATGCAGTGATTAGACAAACATTTATGGTTCTGCACCTTTAAATATAAATATATTTAGAGCACTTTACTTGATATCTGTGATTAATATCTGTGATAATAACTGATATCTGGATGTGAAAAGACTTTCAAAAAGTGTCAATATTTCTGGAAAAAAAATTCCGGCTTTAAACTTATATATGTATTATTCCAGGGAAGTGAAGGTAAATACCTGAGGAACTCCAATTCTGCGACATGCCTCCAGGAAGTTTTCCACATTCCGTCGGCACTTGGCCATCGTCAGTTTGGGCTGGAAATGAACAAGAGACCGATATAGTCACATGCACAATAAACACAAATGCTGTAATCAACAAAATAAACCCTCTAGAAAATCTGGTAAAGTAACTAGAGTAAACAAACATCACGCACGACTGCTGGTGAGGGAACGTGGATGCTGGGTATGGAGCGAGGCCGCACGTGATTGGCCAGATGGCACAACACCACACCGTCAGTCAGAGCTGCCCCAAGATCAGTGGGCAGAGACACCTTGAGACGACACTCAATATTCTACAGGAAAACATTAACAAAGCTCATTTTATTATTGCACCAGGATGACAGAAAGGGGAGGGGCCTGTAGTGGTTTGACAGACACACCCTTCTCAGCTGTTCTATCAGCTCCGCCTCCTCTCCTGTTGGGGGCGGACATTTTGTGGGAGTGGCTTCCACAGGCTCTGCTCCCAGCACACCTGATTCTCCTGCAAACCACAAACGAGTCACACGCTGCATTAGTCCGTGTCATTTATTAATTACTGTGTAATTACATGCTTACATGCTAAATACAATTCATAATCAACATGTTAAACATGTAACAGAGCTTAGTGACGTGTAGTGCCTGAATTGTGTGCCAGGAAAAGTGCTGCATAAATCAAACAAAACAGAGTTAATACGAAAAGTGACAGCCTACGTTTTCAGTGGTATTTATTTTATATTGATTTTAACTTAACAATAAAAATAATTTATTAAACTTAAAAATAATTACACGTCTAAACCACAAACCAAAACAAGCAGCTCTAACACATCAACAATAAAATAATTTGGAGCAAAACATGGTTTGGAAATCAGAAAACAAGTCAACTTACAAAAAACTACTGAGTAAAAGTCATTGATTTGAAGTATAAAACAAGGACTGTAACGTCACAAACATTCTGCTATCTCGCCAATCAAAATGCAGCGATTATGACGCATAAACGTACCTTTTCTCTTCTCCTCTCGCTGACTCAAACGATACAGGTAACTCTCAGGTCGCTGGGTGGAGCTACGTGAGGGGGGCGGGGCAGCAGGGCTAGGGTAAGCTGGTGATTGGAGGGCTGCAGGACAGACAGGAAGTTAAGTCACGATGATGTGCGAGGTGAAGGTTTGAATAGGAAAACAGTAAGGCAAGACAAGGAGAGTGTTGTGATTTAAACAGAAGCATACCGGTGGGCGACAGCGAGGCGTAATCTTCACCTTGCTACCGTTGAGAGAAAATGATCAGTGAGATTGTAGAGAAAATAAGAACAGAAAAAAATATCAAGTCAATTCATTAAATACAAGACATTGTATTGTATCAATGTCCTGGATATTGTATCATTGTGGCAAACACTTACAGTGACCAATGGATGACCCCACGTCTAAATTATAGTACTTATACATTTCTGAGTGTTCTCAGTTCTAAACGAGCATAATTATAAATGAATATCAACATGCTGTAATATTACACAGTGTTTAAACAAGCTGACAGATCTGTGTTTTTGATGAAGGATGCGACTACCAGTATAATGAGAATACACTGAAATCATCCAGAATCATCATCAAACTGTCTCTACAGATGTTGTTTTGACAACATGCAGCGCAGTACCTGCGGCGTACAGCAGGGGGCAACAGCTAAAGCAGGAGACAAGCACTCATCCAGCGGAACAGCAGAGAGAGACTGACCAGCACAGAGAAAAGCAGAAAAGCTTTAAAGAGAGTTTGAGTCAAATAATTCATAGTTTATTATTGCAAATATCTCTGGAAGTACACAAGGTGTGCGGAGTGCACACTGCTTCAGAAGTGTGGACAGAGAAGTGACTTGTGTTTTAACCTCTGGAGACAAATAGAATAGCTACATTTGACAAGAAATATGCCAAATGTTTTCATTTAGAGTCATTTTGAGGATTGAGAGCACAGTAATTCTAATAAGTTGTATTTAAAAAAAATTTTTTTTCAAAAAGTGCTTGCATATGCAAAACTCATTTAAATGAGCAAGTAAACCTTGTGTTTGTGTGAATGTGTCACCTGTTTGTGAGGGTCTGGCCTCTTCTTTATTGTGTTGGTGTCTGTATCTATCTCAAATATCAGTAGAGGCTCAAACTCACTCTAACACAGACACACCATGAGAAAGAGAGAGAGGAAAAGAGAAAGAGTGAAGAAAGAGAGGAGACGGAAGCACAAAGAAGCGGGGCAGGTGTGTTAAAGATGCTAGCTGGGAAAATCAGGACAGATATTAATGCATGTTAGCAGGTTACAGCTGAAGTTCAGAAGAGGCATTTCAACAGAGAGAATCTTCAAAGAACGTTCCAGGTTCAGAAGATACGCTTTATGAACAACATGTGCGGCATGCTGTTGATTTCTTGAATGTGTCAGGGATGCTGTCCCTAAAGTCTAACATAAAATACATGCTAAAGTTTACACCATGATTCCAGTGTGGGTAAACAACTGTTAACACACAGTGCTGTTAGAAGCGGTTTATGAAATGAGATGGAGCAGAGGACGAGGGGTGAATGTGATTGGCTGAGTCAGACATACTGGAGTCAGACTGCAGGGCTGTGATTGGCTCTTACCATGAAGAGGGCGGAGTCATCTGTGTGAGTGGAGTGTCTGGAGGGGTACAGACCCTGAAGAGTGACGGTACACACAAGACTTCAGCTAACACACTCCAGAACCACACACACACAAACACACTGGGGGGAGTGACTGATGTATGGTGACAAATGTGAGGAAGATGAGGAAGATACTCACCTCACTGTCTGTTGGACTGAGCTTTGCAGGGCTTTGAGACGACTTATTCTGTCAAACAAAGACATGGTGGCAGCAGTATTACATGAGCAGCACAGAGAAATAACTGGTTAGCTGCTTTATTAATGACGGCTGAACAGATTAAGTGCGCCTTAACTGGTCAAAACTCCCAAAACTGGTTGGAATGATTAGTCTGGTCTGACTCAAATACTGAACAATAAAACACATACAAGCCCATGGGTCAAAAGATCCATCTGGCACCTGTTCACAGCGTAAATTTTGAGCTCATATTAAATTTAAACATACATTTAATTTTAAAGTTATATTTTGTAATAAACCACATTTAAAAAACAAGTTTTATAAAAGCATGTTTTTAAATCATTTTGCATGTTTTAGGTCCAGTTGTGCTTATGTTTGTACCTTGACAAAGTTCAGCACGCCGTCTCTCTGGACCGATCGTGTTTTCTGTCTCTCCTCTTCGTACCTCAGCGCTGCTAACTGAGCTTCCCGCCTCACTCTCTCCACACCAGCACCTGAACCCGGCAGCACAGCAGCGCTCCGCTAACAGACAAACCAGCACAGATCTGAGTAAAAACACAGCACTCTGCTTCACATACTGCATGACAGAGAGTGCACAGACTCACCTGATGAGTGTGTGAAGATACATCTGACCCAGAACTGTGAAGAGACAGCAACAGTTACTGACAAACACAATCACAAAACAATCACGATTTAAATCTGAAAGGTGCAGTAACAAAAACACTCTGTATGATAAGGACTGATAATAAGGGCTGTTTTTAGTGTAGCCTTGGAAACCGTGGATAACAATGTAAAGGGACTGAGATAAAAGAACAGAAAAGCATTACAGATGTGTTGAATATAGTGTACAACAGTGGCTCTCAACCTTTCTGAATCTAGAGTCTGGCATAACTACAAAGATATATATTCATTATTTAAATAACCAAACACTAAGAACTGTCTTGATTTGTTGTTGTTTTAGCTTGTTTAATGCTTGTTTTATATTTTAAGTCCTCTAGAGGCCCCTCGGAACTTTATTAAGGGCCTCTGGAACTTTATTGAGGGCCTCTGGAACTTTATTAAGGGCCTCTGGAACTTTATTAAGGGCCTCTGGAACTTTATTAAGGGCCTCTGAAACTTTATTAAGGGCCTCTGGAACTTTATTAAGGGCCTCTGGAACTGTATTGAGGGCCTCTGGAACTGTATTGAGGGCCTCTGGAACTGTATTGAGGGCCTCTGGAACTGTATTGAGGGCCTCTGGAACTGTTTTGAGGGCCTCTGGAACTTTATTGAGGGCCTCTGGAACTTTATTGAGGGCCTCTGGAACTTTATTAAGGGCCTCTGGAACTTTATTAAGGGCCTCTGGAACTGTATTGAGGGCCCCTGGAACTGTATTGAGGGCCTCTGGAACTGTATTGAGGGCCTCTGGAACTGTATTGAGGGCCTCTGGAACTGTATTGAGGGCCTCTGGAACTGTATTGAGGGCCTCTGGAACTTTATTGAGGGCCTCTGGAACTGTATTGAGGGCCCCTGCTTGACAAACACTGGTGTAGAACATCTCTCACATCTCTGATTTGTAACAATAGAATTGTGTTGTTAGTATATCAGTACCGGTTCTGTAAGGAGTTCTGGCGCCTTGACTCATCAGTTCTCAAGTCTCTGGACGGGCTGGTCTTCACAGGTGAGCCCTAATAACACACAGATGGTTCAGAGATCAGACACAATCAGACAGCTCTTGTCCAGAACTGATGTCACGAACACTCACTTCTCTGGTTATTCTTCTTTCAATGTAGGCCATGAACTGGGAGCTGAGGCTGACCGGCTCCGCCCCCTTACGACTCCGCCCATCTTCCTCATCCTCTTCTCCTGTACAGCTGTCAATGAAGTCCATCTGTTCAATATCCGATTCCACTACAAACAATGATAAAGAATCTTATTGCTTGTTTTAATGGCAGCGACAGCAATAAAACACAGTATAAAATCTTCGTACATGTTCCGTTAGTGAGGTGTCTTCTCTGACGCTGCTCTTTGGTGATTTCTGCCACTTTCAACGGCAGGTCTGCAAACTCGTCTGAAGGCTGTGAGCAGATCGTCAGTTAAATATTTGACTAAATAAATACAATAAACCACATAGTGTAGAAATACTGTCATTGACAGTGTCAATCACTTGCCTCATTTCCTGACCACCTCTTGTCTCCACTGTCCACACTGTTAAAGCCAGAATCCAGAGCTCCATACGGCCGAGCAGAATACAGATCATCCACACTGAGAGGAGAGGATTGACCAGTGAGACCAGATCATCAACATTATTTATCATTATCCTTAAGCTAAAATAAATCACACACTCTCTAGCGCCATCTCTGTTTAAAACATAAACTGCAGGTCACTTCACATACTTTTCATTACATATGTTGAAGTCAAAGGATCTGTCATAAACTTCATCAGCTGATTTTTGTTCATTTTTAACAATCTTTTGAAGTGATGGATCAGTAAGAAGTATTTACACTTCTCTCAATGTAAAAGCATTAGTCTTATTTACTAATTCAAATGTCTTGTATTAGTATTACTGTACTAATTTCTCTGTCTGAAGAGCAATCGCATTTATTTACTATGAAACAACAGGCTAAAAAGCATCAAGTATACACACACAAAAAAAATTGTATACAAGCAACATAAACACAAGGCTGAAATACATATACACGTTTAATCTCAGTTCCTCTGATTCACATCTCTGCTCATCCTCTGCAGCCATCCGGTACAGCTACAATCTCTCGCCATACCTTCATTCCAAACAATCCTCTCTCTATCACTCTCTCTCCACCTCTTATCTGGCTCATCTGCTCTGTGTCTTCTGAGACACACAGATGATAAACAGCAGCTCAGATGGAAGCGGGTGCGAGAGATCCAGGAAGGAGTTTGATTAACCGTATATCTGATTTCAGATCAGCTCGACTGAGAGAATGTTATGTAATCCTCAGAAACATACTGGACATGTAGAACATGTTTCAGATGTCAAATGACTTCAACACAGATTGTTATTAACACTGACAGCACACACTGGTGTTTTGTAGTGGTAGTGTGTATGTATGTGTCTCACCAGGAGCTGAAAGGCACTGGTCTTCTGTCATAATCTGGAAGATCTGAGGCTGCTTTACACGCCTCCATGTTCAGATATTTAAATATGTGAATCTTTCCCTTTATACAGATCTGCAACACACAGAAGAATCACTGAACATTGTCCTGCCTCTCCACGACCCACTTCATGTTGATTCAAACAACTGCCTGCTTAAAAAACTGAACATAACTTTACATGTAAATCTTAAACATATTCAAAGAAAATTACTAGTTTCAAAATAAGTGAACGATTATCAATTACCTGGAATAAATTAATAACTTAATTACCTGGAAAAAATAATCAAAACATGGAAGCTCAATGCATTCTAAACAACAAACGTATTCAATAAATATCAGTTAAGACCACGTGGATTGTACTGCACAGGTGTGTTACCTGTGCAAGTGTGCGTCAGCTGTGCAAGTGTGTGTTACCTGTGCAGGGGGGCTCTGAAGTGGGTTGTTGTCGAGAACGATGCTCTGCAGGTGTCGGAGGTTGCGGTAACACACAGGAATTGATGTTACTTTGTTACAGGAGAAATCAAGCCGTACCAATGGCAGCTCAGCCAACTCTGCAAAACAAATGACAGAGAAATGACACAAATCTCCAGAGGAAAATATCACCTCGTTCATTCAGGTGAAGATGTGCATTTCTAACCAGGCGGCAGACGAATGAGGTGGTTTCTGCGAATGTTGAGGTCACGCAGAGCTTCCAGCTGACCGATCTGAGGAGGAAGTGACTGGATCTCATTACAGCTGACATCCTTCAACACAGACAGAGAGAGAGAGGAGTGACAAGTGACATGCATGAGTGACAGGAAGTAAAAAATAAAATACAGAGCTTAAGACAACACTGGTCCAAATGAGGGTCACACACCAGTTCAGTGAGCTGTCTGAGTTTGCCCAGATCCTCGGGCAGCGAGACCAGTTTGTTATTGCAGGCGATCAGAACTTTGAGAGGCAGACGGGACAGATGAGCAGGTAGAGTGGACAGCTGGTTCCGACTGCAGACAGAGAGGAAACATTCAGATCCACCCGGACCAAGTTTTACTGTGGTAACTGCACGATCTTTACACTTTCTGAAGAAAACGCAACTGGTTCTTATCTGTGCCAAACACTTTTTCATGATGCTAGGGTTTTGTGGATGGTTGCCAGGGCGTTGCTAAGCGATTGCTAAAGAGTTCTCAGTGATTTTTAGCATGTTACTATGTGGTTGCTAAGGCATTCTGAAAAGGCATTCTTTTGTGCAAAGTTTAAACAGTCAATGTCACAAATTTGCTTCTATTTGAATAGTGACCGAGTGACCTAGAAACAGAGCAGTGCCATCTTATAAAACATCAGAACAAAACAAGAAAGAAATATCTGTGTTGTATTTCTCAAAATCTAGTGTTCTGCATATTTACTAGAATAAATGAAAGAGCGGTAGATTGTTAATGTGCCCTCAGACCTTAGGACTGTAAAAATGTAACATAAAACTGTAAAAATATATTTAATATATATAAATCAGGCAAGAATCTACAGCTGTGGCCAGTAATAGTAATATTTAATTATAAAAAAAGGCAACTTGAGTGAGTCAGACAGAGCTGTTGTATGTGTGGTATGATGTTATGTGATTATTACCTGATGTTCAGGTAGGTGAGGGACTGCAGGTTAATCAGACTCTCTGGCAGAGAACGCAGACAGTTCTGGTACAGATTCAAATTCTCCAGCGACACAAACATGCACACCTCCACGGGCAGCTCCGCCAGCCGGTTCCGTGACAGATCTGCAGACAGACGATGAAAAGATAACAGAGACAATGAGACACAGACACGTGCAGTGAGACTCTCCTCACACCTGTCTGTGGTGTGTCTCGTGTGTGTGTGTGTGTCTCACGTGTGTGTGTGTGTGTGTCTCTCGTGTGTGTCTCGTGTGTGTGTGTGTGTGTGTGTGATGGGCTCAAGATTCAGCTGTCTGTTTCTGGAACAGAACCAAACACAGAACCTTCAGAACTGCTTCTCTCTCCAAAGTTATTGGCAGATTGTAATGACACAAAGGGAAAGAACCATTTCTGTCAATCAGCCAATCACATGCAATTATGATGCTGACAATCTCAAATGACCAAATACTGGATAAGGGACAGTTCACCCAAAAATAAAAATTCCTCCATCATTTACTCACTCTCGTGTCATTCCATACCTGAGTCACTTTTTTCTTCTGAGGAACACAAATAAAGATATTTTAATTATGTTGGTAACCAAACAACAGTGGCATGCCTTGAATTCCACTGTATGGAAACAAAACCACTGAGACATTTCTCAAAATATCTTGACAGAAGATTAAGAGTCATACAGGGTGTCGTTTTTGGGTGAACTTTCCTTTTAACCCTGCTGGCCAAAATATCATTCTATCACAAGTTTGAGCAACTTAATCTTTGAATACAGGTAGAGTTCTCATTTATCCATGTCAGTTAAAACTGCTGTCACAACATCTCTGAATGCAATCCACAACACGCACGACCTCACTTCCTGTGTGGAAAAGCCCCTCAGGCAGAGATGAGAACATGCTGGAGGATTCTTCAGGATTCTTGTTACTCAGATCAGTGAGAACAACGAGTGTGTTTGTCATTTTCCTCTTCCTTCTGAAGGTTTATACAAAACTCTGCCTTTCACAGTGTGTACAGAACCTGTCACAAACTGGGGACATTCCATACACTTCTATTGTTTTAACACACAGCTAGTTATAAACACTATAATCTAACCTGAACCCACACTCTAACCCTAACAGAAAACTGTCTGCAGTTTTACAATTCATTAAAACTTTGTTTACAACATTTTTATCGTGTTTTTTCAAATTTGTTTTCCAATACATGGTTATATATATACACAACGCACACACACACACACACACACACACACACACGCTTCCAGCACAAACACTTATGATCAGACCTCATGACCACCAGAAATAGCTGGCAGGCTAACAGCAAGATAAGTGATGATGTTTCTGCTCTGACGTCTCCAGCATCAGACACAGACCGGTCCTCTAATCACAGAAAAGCACAAAAAGATCAGATACATCACAACAGAGAGCCATGAAGATTTGACAGTAACTTCAGCCAAACACTTGTTTGTGGGTATGATGTGTCAGACTTTTAGAAAGCTGCGAGACAGGTCTTCTGTCTTATCTGATCACATGTCTAAAGATTTGTATGTTTCTGACATTCACAAGCATTATAGATGTGACTCAAATCTGACTCTCGTTAGAGGATTCAGGTCTGCTTACATTCACTTTCAATTTACATTTATTTGTATAGTGTTTTTAACAACACATTGGTTCAAAGCAGCTTTACAGAAATGAGTAATTTACAGAATTTATAAGACTCAGAAAGTACAAATGAGACATAGAATATTTACATATTATTAACAATTATTATATATGCGTTTAATTAAAATTAGCGTGCATTTTAAAGCAATGTATGTAAAATTGTAAATGTAGAAGTTATGCAGAGCTGGGACAAGGCGACATGTTATTTTCAGTGTGTCTAGAACAGAACTGAGCAATACATAAAATATTTACTATTCAGGCAGTATAATTTGTTGACTATAAAACTGACCAGTATGGTGAACAGCAGTGTGTGTGTGTGTGTGTGTGTGTGTGTGTGTGTGTGTGCGCACACACACACTGATGGCTTTCCACTGCAAGCTGGATCTATATTTGTAACTGCAGCTGTGCAGAGATCCGGGATGAAGAAGACAGGAAGTTCTGCTCACAGTAACGTCTGCTTCCTACAGGGAACTCTACCTTAAACCAGCACACACACACACAGTCACGGACACACACAGTCATGGACACACACAGTCACTGACACACAGTCACTGACACATTAAGTCACTGACACATTAAGTCACTGACACATTAAGTCACTGACACACGTGTGTGTGTGTGTGTGTGTGTGTGTGTGTGGGTGTGTGTGTGTGTGTGTGTGTGTTTACTTGACCATACACTGGGGACAAATATATGTCACAGAGGGGTACTACAGTAAACTTCACATGTCTTATGTAAGCTCTGGTGTTCAAGCACCTCCTCCAATAACTGTCAGTGAAAGCCAGCAGAACGAGCTGCAGCATCAGATGTTTAATGGAGTTTAAATGGGGACATGAATGAGATCTCATGATGAGCTAATGGTGAGTTTAGACCACAGAAACACAATGATGTGTAACGCAACAGCAACTCATTCAAACAACATCCGGCACTTTCTGTGAATGGCTGTATTCACTAAACACATGAGTGTGGAAGACTGGATTCAGAACTTACATACAAACATGTATTAACTAGGTCTTTAACAGAATATCACAGTCCATCAATGTTTTTAAAACTTTGGTAAATGATGAAAGAGTTTTGGTTGCAAGTCCTTGTGCTCCTCCCAGCTGAACCCCAATAACTAAATCAACCAAACCAAAATCTATCTGCCCAGACCGCAAGAGCAATCTCTCATTTACAATCACTATCCTGTCATCAATACCGAAACGTCATCAATACCGTTTACAAGAAAGCTGACAGAGTGTATCTTACGACAGCTAACACTGCAGAACAACAAACAGCCTGAATCTGTAGTCAAACATCACCTCATGTCTTATGGATGCTCTTAACAAGAGCTCGTTTAATAATATATATTCATTATGAGTAAGAAATCATAATGTCCATGACGCAAATAAAGATTACTGGAGCACAAGTGCAGGATCAAAATCTGTGATTCACTTAAATTATTGTTCATTTACAAGCTTAAAACAATATGAACATTATAAATTATAACACAGAAAGAATGCGAATGTGTTACTTCAAAAATATGTTCATCTTTTAATTGATTATCATATCATGAAAAACATTCGATCATAACATTATTACTACAGATAATAAGCACCCACAGATGTCAGTTTTTTACAGTAAACTGAATTCATTTTTAGTGCAGATTATAGAAATAAAACACTAAATGAACCAGCATTCAATGTAAAACGTAAAATCTCACCCTACATGACCTCACTAAAAAATCTCATGAAGAGTCTGGCAGAAACACAGATACAACACACAATCTGTCATTTACAGACCATAACAAACACTCGGCAACATCTATTTCAGAATCATTTTTGTTTTCATGTTTTCGTGCATTCTTACAGTCTATATTTAGGTGAATTGGCACTGGATGAGAACAAAACCAGAGACGGCTGCGCAGAACCCAGCATGCACTGCGCAGACGATCAATACGGACACAGTCAGCTTTAACACAAGCCCACGTGTGTGCTCATGATCAGAGCTGAACTCCTGCGCTGCCGTGACCTTTTCCTGCAGACGGCAGATGTTTGATGCATAACTCACTGCTGACAACATCTGCAGTCACACATTTAATAAGGAAAATGCGACTGATGCGCGGGCCAGGGTGTGAGACTTAATGCAGATATAATGCTAGGGTGAGTTGTTGCTAAGGAGTTGCTAAGATATTGAATGACCATTAGCACATTGCTATGCAGTTGCTAGGGTGTTTAGGACAACTGCTTACTGCCTTAGATCAAGAGAGCCCACCTCCATGTTTCTGTAACAATGAAATGATAATTAACATCATATAGATCATGTTTCAGCTTGTGATCAAATTAAGCACTTTACACAAAACTGCAAACCGCTATGAGAAAACACACATCATTATGTTGTGACATACTTTCAACAACAATATACCTGTCAAACTGCATGTGTGTAACCATCAACTGACTCATTGTTTCTGCATGTCCTGCAACATACAACAACCAGCGGTCCTTCATGCAGCCTGTTTAAACTACACACTTACGATCATGCAACTCTTTTAAAGACTCTATAAATCATGTACATGTACATATAGAACATGCCGGTCTTCTGGTTGTGCTGCTGGCAGTGATGTATAAAACTCCAGTTCAAACTTGTTGTCAAGCTAATAAAGACTCATATAGTCCCCCCCAGCTTCTCCATATAGTTTATCACAGCGTGTTTTGTGTTTATATCACTACACTGGTGAGTAAACATGAGTCTAGCATGTGACAGTTTTATACAGCAGTAAGTGACAGTGTACACACACTGTACAGAATTATGATTGACGGGTGGTTTTTCAACAGTGGTAGTAAACTAATTTAACTCTCTCTTAGAACTGACAAACTGCTTAACCGAGTCCTGTACAATCCACATGAAGCTTAAACCTGTATGAACACAATAGGTAAACCCCTTTATCAGTCATCTCTTATCTACATGACAGTCAAAGATCTCAACATTATTAAACCTGCATTTTGATGATCAAACTTTTTAACCATGTTTAACCCACATAATGACAAACTCCACTCCATCAACATGATAATGCCTCCTAACCTGATTAACTCTCATCAAACAAACTTTTCACATATACCTACAAAATCAAAACTACATGTCTCTACATGATGACTAAACTTCTTAACCTAACCAAACCCCTGTAGACTATATTTAAAGCTTTTAACATGTTGATTTACTTCCCAACTAGTATACAATGCTCAAAACTCTAATACAGACTCAGTTTGACAGATACACTGTCTGTCTGACCTCATACTGACCGATCTGATTACATCTGTCCCAGTTTTAACACGACCACGAGCTAAAAAGTTTGTGAGGTAATCTAAACTTGACCCAAACTCGCTTCTGGGGGTGTTTCATTTATGTTTAATGGGAATCACCGATGATGGGATCGGATGTTGTAAATCCAGTACAGCACAGCATACACCCGTGTGTTTACACCAGTACACACACACACAAACATCTAAACCATAAACTAGTGTCAAACTCGACCCTGGGCTTTCAACGCGGCTCCAGGGGCGGTTACAGGTTCGAGTGGGTGAATAAAGAAGGATCTGGTACGGTACCGGCCCGGGTTGTGTCGGTCAGGTCGTGTCCGGCGGCGCTCCTCGGGAACTCCTTCAGTTTCCTGCCGCTCAGGTTCAGCGCTCCCGTGGCCGCCGCCTCGTCCAGCGCCCGGTCCAGCGAGCGGTTCCAGGACGCGGGTCCGAGAGCGTTAGATAATCCGTGATGACCGGTGGCAGCCGCCGCGGTTCCGGCGGCATGACCGACAGTGAAAGAGGGCACGGCGCTTTCCGCGGACAGCAACACCGAGGCCGCCATTACACAGCAAACACTCCCGCTGGATCCTCACGGGCCCCACACGAGCGGTGAGAGTGACAGTGCGCATGCGCGGACGCGCAGAGGACAGTGAGGGGTCCGAGCAGAAGCCGCTTAGTGCTGTAAACACTGTCAACGTGTACACGTTATTATCAATAATCATAATCAGAAACAATATTTACAGGAAGGACAGATGCAACGGGGAAAAAATATGTTCAGTTCATTTTATTGTTTGCAGATTTTTTGCGCTTTTGTATCTGGGTAGTTGAATCTTACAACATTAATAACCTTTTTATCTTGACTAGCTTCTCCTAGGTACTGTGGTGTGACAGATTACGAGTAAATACATACGTGCATTCCGTAAATACACACAGACCTACAAACATACATGTGCACACCTTCACACGCTTATATAGATTAGTCATGTTATTTTAAATGTCTGAAGTAGTAATAAAATGGTACAGAGGTTAACAAGTCTATCTTCTTTAGGAAAATAATTAAATGTTGTTAACACGTGATCTGAAACAGCTAAAAAAGATCCGGTGCAGATGGTTGTGTATGTTGACAGACAATAAATACACAAATATGATTGTGCTGTGCATTTATAATTTATTCGTTAGAAAAGTATATGAATAATCATTATCCTTATGAATAATCATCCATATCTGATTTACAACGATACATTTATAATAATGATTTATCATTTGTGCTGGTCCGATTTCCCAGGAAATGTCAGTTTGGCTTCATTTGACTTCAACATATGTAAAGAAAAGTACATTAATTATCCTGCAGTTTTGGAAAGGAAAGTTACGGATTGCAGCTTTAACAAATTTTACATTCGTTAAAAGTATATGGCAAAATATAATTGCGCTGCGAGGCTGCCCTCTAGTGGTCAGTTCAAACTGCGCTCACTGTGATTCTTTACACTGTATACGACTTTTACAATGACTAACAGTTTTAAACGTAAAAAATGGACCTTGTTTGTGTAACCAAACGTCTGCAGTTAATACCCACAAAGACTTTAAACACAGAATCTCAGTCAAACTCGTTGAAAACGTTGAAAACATCTACAGCGTGAGAAAAGTTGCTTCGTTGCGAAACACTTTCAGGTTTATATTCCACATCCGCGTTCTTGATGCGTTTTGATGATGAGTAATGTTGTAATTTATTCTGTGCCAATAAGGTGAGTTTCAAATGCTGTGTAAGGTATTCAGATTCAAGTAGTTCAAAAACAAAAAACTGGAATGAGAAAGTACATTTTATTTCATATTTCACATCTGCACACAAAACTCAACATGTGCACCTTCAATTCTTTGAACAAACACACACATTCAGCTCTAACTGTAGATAGAAACCAAGTAAAAGGTGCAAAAGAACAATGACATCATTTATACTGAAGCGTCCCAAACCTCCAACCAAAGATATCAACAGTGCATTTCCTGTAAACAAACTGAAAACATGAGTCATTTGTAGTCTTGAGATTATTGCCTTGGTCATGAATTCATTCAATATTGATCCAAAGTCACACGGAATGTTTTAAATGTTCCTCCAGGTTTGGCACAAGAGCACTGCGGTGAAAGACAATGAGACACATGAGTAAATAACAGGGAAAGATGATCTTCAGTCAAGCCAGGAGAAGTGTTGATGACCTTTCACATTCCCATCCTGATGCTCTGAATGATCTGGAATATTGCTGTCACGAGGGAACAGAAGGAAAAAACATTAAAACAATCTTGGGACATTACGCTTAGCTGCTCAGATCTGTGGCAACTCTTCAAACCTAACTCACATGCATGAAACACATTTACATTTGTGTTTGGCAGAAGACACAATACATTCAGGGTATTGTATTTGATCTGTATGTGTGCTTCCTGGGAATCACACTTTTGCATTTCTAACACACAAACACTCCGCACTGATATTAACAATGATGCCATACAGAATCTTTCAAAACATCATTTAATTTGCTTGAATTATATACGTAGCAATGCCATGAATTGATAAGTGTATTTAAAAGTGTATATAAAAGTTGAATGATGTTGTGTTAACTACTGAGCTAGGTCATATTTTCTTCAATTGTATTTAATTGTACATCACATATGGCCAATCAACAGCTAGTCAAGCCTCCAGTTATGTAAAAGCTACATTTTTAAATATATTACACACGTGCAAGAGAACTTAAACACTGAATTACGATCCTATGAAGAAGAAATAAACTAATCATTATAATTGTTATCAGACTGTGATTATAATTGTTATCAGGCTGTGTTTAACATGTAAATCATATAAAGTAAATGTATTCAATACAGACTTCTCCACAATGAAAAGACACCAACTGAAACAACTCAATTAAAATACTAATTAAATAAATACAAATTAAAGTGTCAAATAAATACTGAATTGCATTGTGCTTGAGGAATTTCAATTTAATCTCAAGGAGAAAATATAAAAATCTCAAAGTGTGTGGTCCAGGTTTGATATGCGAGTATACATGCACTTTAAACTCTCTTTAAACACTTTTACCTTGAAATAAAGCTTATGTTTGGCTTGTGGACGTTTGTCGTAATACACACTCATTTAACAATGAAACAATAAAGAAGATTTGTATATATTGTAGTGTAAACTCACCTGACCCACATACTACAAAGACGAACAGGGCAAGAAGCCACGGCCCAACTGCTGCCTTCTCATCCTGAACCACTCTCTGTTAAAACACGAACATCAACTTCTGTCTCTCTACCGTCATCTCTGTTTCATACTTCACGCTACTTGACGCCCTTTTCTTTACATATGTCAAATCTGAGCCGACAGCTCAAATGATAAATCATTATTATAAACTTACCGTTGTGAATCAGGGTAAGATAAAGAAACAGTGTTGAACACTGATCGGCCATGTACTTGATCAATAACTAATTTCTGCTCGTTTTTCATCAATAAAGTCGCACAACACTTTGAACTGAGACACAACTAATGTAGTTTATAAATCCCTTTCCAGCGGCGTCACATCAATAAAAGGATCAACTTTAACTAAGAAAATACAACAGCTCCTATTTATTCCCGCATGTGTATGAAAATCTTCACTCTGTGAGATTTACCGATTTGGCCACATTGCCCCGCTGTGTGATGTTCTTGCTGTGTTTCTCGTTTGCCATGCGGATTCTCTGTTTGGCCACCATCTCTCCCTCGTAGCGTGAAAGTTTAGCAGAAAATAAAGAATCAAAGTAAAGAAGTCCAGAAATCAGGAGGTTTGTCAGCTCGGTTGACGTGTGATATTGAACTGACGTGCCAGTGTAAGTCTACGTGTGCGTACGAGAGAAACCACTCCACCCACGAGACGTGACGTCACGAAACAAAATCCACGAGCCGGAGGCGTCTGTCATAACATCCGGTGGTTGTCGCTTATTGTTCAGGGACGAGGAATTTAGTTCTTCGTTGTAGTTTATTAATCTATTAAATTGTAAAATATTGTTAAGAAACGCCTGTATTGTTTTAAAAGACGGTGCTGGCGCAGGATACATGTTACTTTTCACAGCGCTGACAACAACTGTCCAATCACAAACGTTTGTAGTTTTTGGGTTGTTTATTAGCGACTACTACGTAATATTTTATTTCAGTATTGTTTTTCAGTAGTTAATTCTTACTTTGTGTTTAAGTTTTGGTTTAAATAACTATGACAAAAACGTCTTGCGATATAAATGAGTAATATGTAGTTTTGTGAACCGCAAAGAGGATTTAATGATTAACATGAAACTGGTATGAGCGTTTTGTTCCCCCATCACCAGTTCCTCAGCCAATCAACAGCTGTTCATAAAACGTCATCATGCTGCATGTTTCCATGCCCCCGTTCCTCATTTAGCTAATAAATAGCTAATCACCAAGTCTCACAAAGTTAGTCTTGGATTCAAGTTGAAGAAATCAATTCAAGAAACACAAAAATGAAGAAATCAATTCAATTCAAAAAGCGTGACTTCTATTTTGTCGGCCCGCGACCCGGATGTGATCACTCGTTCAGCAGTGTGAAAGTGAGGCAGTCGCTTATTTCAAGCACAAACGCAGCTGAATTTATGAAGTAAAACACGCCGGGACGAACTACAGCCAGCAGACACATCAGGTTTCATTAGCGCCCGTTTCATTACACTGAGTCTTTAATCTGTGGAGTGTTTCAATCACTGTTTAAATGTAATATTTAGACGAGCCGGTCTGATGGTTTATGTTTGATCATATCAAACATATCATGCATGCGTTTGCTTATTTTCAGTGTAGTTTCTTTTAACAGCTGCTTTACTAATTCGACGTTTATTTATTTGACCCATTTGATCGAGTTTAGCTGTTGGCATTTAGCCATTCTGCCATTTCAGAAGCACACAGGCGACGCGTTTGTCTTGATCAGCAGATCAGCTCGGCGGTGTCTCATCATTTCAGTTCTGTTTGATCATTTATCTGTTCAGTTAAACAGCTGAAGTCCCGTTGAGGCCAGTAAATGTAGTACAGCGTTAGATTTCTGTTAAATCGCAAGTGTTGTGATTTAAAGTTGTGTTCTTTCGTTTTTTGTAAATATACGTTTAGCCTAAAACTGTTCAAGTGTTTATTGTTGATGATAGCAGATGCAGTGCGGCAGCTCTCAGCCACTGATTAAAATATGAAACAAACATGATTTCAGCTCTAAACATTCACTCGTTTAATGATCATCTAAACGCACTACCTACCAATGACACTATCTGAATAGAATAACGTTCGTGTAAACTGTTATGTGCTAATATTACATATAGTATGGTTCTCTGATGATGGCAAGCACAATTATTGCTCATAAACTTTAAGCCCTCATAAACATAAACTTCATGTTCATTTTTAAATCTCTGAACAGCTGGCCGTGAAGACTAGACATCAGACACGGACCTTTGATCTGTAAGTAGACTACAGGTTTACATTTGATTAGAGTTGGCAAAAAACAATGGCAGGCTTTTGGGCAGTGTAATTTATGTATTTTACATTTAGACTTTCTGATTGTGAGGATTTGTTTTTCTGCTGTTTTTAGACTCTGGTGTATGTGAATGGACACATTTTCCAAAGGTACACAGGTATAGCTGGTTTCTGGTCTTTACTGACCCTGAAATATTGATTTGGAGGCAACAGACTGCTTCAGTTCATCTTGTTTTTTTGTGATTTGTTCAGTGAGACCCATCCGAGGTTCCATCATGCCTGTGAAAAAGAAAAGAAAGTCGTCTGGTTCCGAGGACCCAAACATCAGAAAGTGTAAAATCACCAGGTGAACATTTATTGAGCTCCTTTCTGTCTGTCTGTCTGTCTGTCTCGCAATTCTGTTCAGCAACGGCTGTGATATCTCTCAAATGAGTTTCATTTATAGCCTCAGGAGTCACTTAAACCAGTTTTGAGATGATGTTGAGTGTGGAACTATCACAAATGTAATGATAACATTTGTCTGTACTAAATGCATGTGCTTCATGTGTTTAAATTCCAGTTACTGCATTACACAAACTCCAGGACGGTTGATAAACCCACATGATCAGTTCTCCAGCAAAAAATGCCTCGCCTGGTTTTATGAATATGCAGGTATTTGGATATTATAATATTCAGATCCTAATTATAAATGAAACTGGAACAATGTTTCAAAAATCCTGAAGTGTGTGTGTGTGTGTGTGTGTTTTTGCTTTAAATGTGTACAGGGTCAGATGATATTGTTGGTCCAGAAAGCATGGAGAAGTTTTGTGAGGACATTGGTGTAGAGCCAGAAAATGTGAGCATGATTAATGTTACTTGTGTATGTTTATGATAATCACTTGAAATAACACACTGTCTGTTTGTGACTTTATAGATTGTAATGTTAGTTTTAGCCTGGAAACTTGAAGCAACAAATATGGGGTTTTTCACAAAAGAAGAGTGGATGAAAGGAATGACATCACTACAGTAAGAACAACCTTCTCGCGTCTCTCTTGGATATTTTACATGTGATTTAAACTTTTAAATGAATATATTTATTGTATCTGCAGATGTGACTGTACGGTGAGATTACAAGGCAAACTGGATTATATGCGTTCTCAGCTGAATGACCCTGTTATATTTAAGAGCATTTACAGATACGCCTTTGACTTTGCCAGGGTAAGAGACTCATTTCTGACTAGCATCTTGTAGCAAGAATAGCAAAGTTAATAATTCACATTTACCTGAAACATGTTTTGTTCTGCTGGTTGAAAGTCTCTTCACATCCTGATAGCAATCACTAAGTAAATAAATATAGTCTAAATATAGTTATGTAAATATCTTCTGTGGTAGGTGCAGGACTATAAAAGGTGGAGGTGTGGCTTTATAGAGCGCTGAAGGAAGGGCAGATCTTATGTTTTCAAAGCTAGCCTGCTACTGTTAGCCTCTCTAAAAATTGCCACCCCTACCTTGAAAAACATGTGTAAAAATGTAAATAATGTTTGTGTCCTCTCAACACACGCATCAATGTGTTGCTGTGTGTGTGTTATTTCTGTGTCTAGGATAAAAATCAGCGCAGTCTTGATATGGACACAGCAAAGTCCATGCTGGCACTTCTGCTGGGGAGGACGTGGCCCCTTTTCCCAGTGTTCCACCAGTTTCTGGAGGTGTGTCATTTTACTACTACTGGAGACATAATCATTTAAGGGATAACAAATTCAAACCTATTACTTTGTCCCTGGTAGCAGTTTAAACCCTTATTTTTTATATTCTCTTTAACATGGAGCAGTATCTGTAATTATTTTTAGTAAAGTGCCGTGACTTACAGAAGTATTTTTCCTCACTCTTTACCCTCTAGCAGTCAAAGTATAAAGTCATGAACAAGGATCAGTGGTACAACGTCTTGGAATTTAGCCGTACAGTCAACACAGACCTCAGCAACTATGATGAAGACGGAGCCTGTAAGTCTGCAGCCTTCTAGTTATTTCAATCATGAGTCCTATCTAACGGAATAGGGTGAGACAGATAAACAATAAAACAATATCTTTCTGACCAGCTATTAAACGTGACAGCTGTACCATACATTTAGTTGAAGCTCAAATTGCACCTTAAAAACAATTATATCTATAATCTTTGATGTCACTCACTTCATTGATGCTGTCTTGTCACACAGGGCCAGTGATGCTGGATGAGTTTGTGGAATGGCACAAAGTCAGAACTCCATTATAGCACAAGCAGGCCGAGTGAAGCCCCACACCTCGAGTTTGAAGCACATCAGAGTTGATGTTTCCGGTGTGCTTCAGATGGCAAACCTTTGAAGAACTGCTGACTTCATGTCCAGCGCTGGATAAAGTTCATCACCACACAGAGACTGTCACAGTGTTACTTAAAAAAGGAAAACGGCAAAAATCATACAACAAATAAAAGGGGAAATATTTTTCATATTCTTGCAGCCGTTATATTCCCAGTTTTGTATGATTTTTTTTTCTGAGAAAAGAGACGGTCTGTTTGTAATTTTGTTTACTTTGTTGATAGTGTTTTGAAAAGCAAATAAATAAAGCAGTTGTATGTAAATTGATTTTCTTCTGTCTTGAGGTTACTGCATTACACTGAGTAATGGAATAGGATATTAAGTTAATTATTCCCACAATATAGGTGTTAAAAATTACTCCTGGTAAACATTCATTCAACACAATACAACTGCAGATAAATACACAAGCCGGTATTAACATGAATATGTAGTCTCTTATCAAATGCAATACAAATTTATTTTCAATTTTATCTAAAGTTTTTCCCACATTGATAAACTTTCCTGTTTTCTTAATATATTAAATATAGTTATTCATTTAATACAATAAAATATATTTTATCACCTGGCAGACACGCTTGATGAATCCTGCAGCCACAATCACAACTTCATATTTGTCTAAAAGGAAATGTTTGTACACTTATAAGTTAAACTCGTTTAAATAAATCTAATGCAGTGAATTCTACCTGTTTTTACCCCAGCAAGCTCCACTTTGCGATTGGTCCTCCTGCTCAACGCTGAGGAAAGTAACATGCAATAAGAAGCGTTAGTAGAAATGACATGAGAAAACAGACAGTGTCGAGTAAAATAAAAAACAAACTATTAATATGACACTAAGTCCCGCCCACTTTTGAACCCTCCTCGGCTTGTTTTGTTTTTGGGGATCCCGCATGAAACTGTACTGCGGTTTAACCACCAGATAGCGCCATTGAGCTGAAATCCCGTACAAAATATGAGCCTAACTATAATGTCATCAGTCGTTTGCAACACTTATATGACCAGAATGTAAAGTTAGAGTGAAACCTGAACTTTGCGAAAGAATGAAAACGCTTCGTTGTAAGGTCTGATAATGTGGACGAGTTTAACCCTGTTTCCTGACTGATAACGTGTGTG
>JAZGTJ010002086.1:0-45904 GCA_036877575.1 Botia almorhae
ATATATATATATATTTTACTATACATATATTTTGTTTTTGTAGCTTTTAAGGCAATTTAGAGGAAATGATCAGAAGCAACGTTGATGTCTACGTGAGGCATTAACTGAGATCTCCCTTAAGTCTCTTGAGCAACGAATGAGCGACCTCTGAGCAAAAACACTGTCTCGTACTAGCACTGCACATAACTTCTAATGACTGACTGAGGTTGCTTTGTTCTCCAGGGCTCTCCATTGACTTTCCAGCAGGGAAGATGTATTGGATCAGTTCTTCTAATGGTACTATCAACAGGTGTAATCTGGATGGCAGTGGCTTCGAGGTCATTGAAAGCATGAAGAGGGACTTAACTAAAGCCACAGCTCTAGCAGTCATGGGTAAGTGACCCAGTGTCTAATTACCCCCTCATAAGTGAGGCTTAGGTCAAGGGTTAACGGTTTCAACATTGGCCGTTTAAAGAAGCATTCTCTTGCATATGGCCGATGCTTGGTCTGCATAAATCTTTTCCTTTTTCGTGTATTAAGATAAGCACTTTGTGGAGACTTTGTTGCTATGGTAACAACCACAGTGAGAGGGACATTTGTAAGAATTAAGTGAAAATCAAAAGCGGTAAATCAACGAGCGTTATATTAGTCTCTACTTCACACAGCGTGTTTAAGCTACAGTATAAACAGCATCGCAAAAATTGGTTGACACGTTTTTACACTTGCGCGGTATATGCTCTCATGCCACCCAGCTGTAGACCAGACTTTGTGCCAATAGTCAGCCCTGGCAGTGGGAGATTTCTGCTACATTGCTTCAATAGTTTGGAACAGAGGCAAACTAAATCCATTATGTCAAAATGGATTAAACCATTTCCATTTAGCCCCGGGAAACAGCTTTTTTCCCATCATGCAGTGGGAACCAGGACCAAATTTAGGCGCCCCCGAGGAGCGTAAACATACATCTCCGTGTTAAAAAGCGTAAAAATTGGCATGATTGATTCACCGAGATAGGCCAAGATAAAGAGGGCTGTGTGGGAAGACATCCATTTGATACAACACAATTTTTAATCACCCTCTTTAGTCGTGCTTTAGGACTCAAATTACAGCTCTAACTATTGCCCAAAAGCTGTAATTCTAGGGATTAGGAAGTATTTTTGCAGAAAAACACAGTCATTTTGGCAGCATCTGAGGGGGGAAAGAGTTGCATAACCTTTTTTTTTTACCCTAAAGCAATCGAAAACAGTAAATGCAGCAAAGTCTGTCATTGTGTGTGTTAACTTTCGGTATAAGTCGATTTCTCTGCCTGTGCCCCAGGTTTCGCGTAAATATCTGACTGTGTTGTTTTCGATCGCATCTGACGTTTTCTCACATTAGAATCCATTGGGTGAAATTACTCTGCCTGTCTGGAAACATATGCCCCTAAATCATTCATTAGCAAGTATTTATTTCCCTAACCCCTACTTTTTAACTGATTGTACCGTCTTTGTGCTGTCAAGGTATTAATCTTTGGAAAGCCTCTGAAGTCACGTTCTGTTGTAGAGCAGCTATGATGAGCAGAAAAACAAATGCAGTTTGTATAAAGTTGTGACACACTCTTTTAATTAAACAAAGTTTGAGTCATTATTAAATTGGGAGCAGAACGCAGGCTGCCACAAAGACTAATGGGTTACTTTTGAGGAAGTAGCACGGTACAGCAAAACAGCAAAATGATGCATTCAGTAGGTGCTATCTGTCATAATTAATACGCTTTTGTTTGTGTAGAGAGAAGGCTTTCCATTATGTCTGAAGGAACATCAGAGTCTTTCTGCTGGGCAGTTGTTTTTCATTTATAGTATAACCAGTGGACAGATCAAATGAAGATTTGTTGTTGCTTGCTGTGTCTTTTACTTGAGGGTGTGTGACGGGATCTCAGCTAGCTTTTTTAGGTTGAAAGAATTCTCCATTAGGTAACAAAACTGTTAAAACTGTTATTTTAAAAGTTCTAGGAACTTTTTTCTAGGACGTTATTGCCTGGTGATAAGAACACTGTTCAAACTTTTTAATACTTCAACATTTTTTAAACATTACACTTATTTCCTAGAAATAATGTTTTGATATATATGATTTATAATGTTAAAAAGATTTACTTATAATATTACTGCAAGAACTTTTAATATAACTTAGAGAGAACTTTTACAGAACATTAGCCAACGTTTAGAGAATTTTCCCTGTCAGCCAGAATATGAGATACTTCTAAGTACAACAAATCAATACAGAAATTCAGTCTCTGGTGGGAATTGTAGTTGATATAGTATCTATTTTTCTGTCTGTCTGTCTCTCCACCTGTCTGTCTGTCTCAACCTGTCTGTCAGTCTTTCCACATGTCTGTCTGTCAGTCTCTCCACCTGTCTGTCATCAGTACTGTGAATCAGTTCAGCAGTTTTTAAGGTTGTTGGACTCCTCTATAAAGTAAGACCACCCCAGAGTGTGCTTGGCCAGGGCTGATTGGATATGCATGCAGGTGGGCGGATGGCTCTGCAGATCTTTGCGTCGGCGTGCTAGTTGGCGGCGATCGGAATTTCATTTAGCATTCCATGTTTCCCCCTTTGACTGTGAACCAAGCAGACGATGCCGTAAGATCATCCCTTCATTCTCCGCAAATGCACAGCACATTTACTTTAGCCCAGCTAACGCAGTTGATTATAAAGGAAGAGCGAGCTTCCATCCTTAATGTAAATAGTGATAGAAAGCAGAGCAGGAAGATGAAAGCCTCAGTGAGTGATGTTATCTATTTGATAAATAAGGCGGACTCGGTTCTGCATGTATACTCTCTATGGTAAGACTGCCATCCACTCTAAGTACACAAAACAGCAGCATTCTTTCAAATATGGGTAGTGTGTGTTTTTATCATGCGTACGGCTCATTGCCATGCAGGTTGTCTGCCAACTTCTAAAAGAAGTATGTATTAATATGCAATATGAGAATACCATCAGAAATGAGTTTGATTCAGCGTAGAATCAGAAACTATTTAAATATATGCTGTGTTTTAGCCCTTTTTTAGCTAGTTTGCAAATCAAAACTAACATTTAAGGGCATCAAATATTGTTTTAGTTGCCTTTGCCTGCAGCCCTGCACACACAGGTCATTGTCTCAAACTCTCTTAATGCTCAAGTATCAACCTGAGGTTCTGTTTAAACAGTACGGAGGAGGTTTCCGTGCACGCTGGGCTCCTGTTGGCCGATTTCATTCACTATCCGGTCCAGCTCGTTAATTAAAAAACAGAAAAATGTTTTTGGAAAGAAATTATTACATGGACACAATTCAAATCATTAATTTCAAGCATTTAAGCATAAGCCTTCAGATCAAAAGATTTTCAGATCACAGGAGATACAAACATTCAGTCAATTGTATAAACTCATGCCTGTTTTTTTAGTTTTATGTTGCTTGGTTTTTCATTACTGTGTTTGTTGATGGGCTCAAGATTACAGGTAGAACTTTACTACAGTGTAGTTGTATTGAAATTATGGAACCTAAAGGAAACAAGCACTTCTGTTTGGCCATGTCATTTCCTGTATGAAATGATTGGATTGGATGAACCTGGAGTGAAAGCTGGCCACAGTCTCATATACACAAGCCTGCAGAGGAGCTTCTGAAAAAACTTGTTCTGTAACTGCATCTGTATCTTCCTCCCAGTACAAGCAACATAAGGGGATTTGCAGAGTCATAGCAGCTTTATTGTCATCCCAGTTGTACACAGCTAACTATTCAACTGACCAACAAACTGACAAAACGTAAAACAATGTACACAGGCAGACACACAACAATAAACACAAACACAATGTTAAGAACAATGTTCCTAAGGCACAGTGGTGGGGGTGTAAGGAAATTGCCAATTTGTGTATGCTGATTAGTGCATGTGGTTTATGTGTGTGTGTACAAGATGTGCCTTAAATTTGCCATAAATTGGCTTTGGTCTTACTGTAATGGAAATGCTTTATGATGTCATCAACAGAATCCACAGATTCATAGATCACTGCAGATATGTACAGTATGTATGAAAAACATACTCAGCAAAAAGAAATGAGCAGACAATCGTAAATAACGTTGACAGTGTTCAGCTGATAGAGCGGCGCGTTAGCAGCGCAAGAAGGATCTTGGGTTCGATTCCCGGGGAACACGCATACTGATAGCACGTGTAGCTTAAATATCTCTTTGGATAAAAGCATCTGCCAAATGCATAGATGTAACGTAATGTTATTAAAAAAAATCCAGTGGCTGCCTCACATCAAAGTCACATTCCTTATTAGAGTGTGAAATGACATGATGACTCAAATGAACGCCATTTCTCCGACAGAAAGTCTCATGCTCGTGTACGATCTGTAATAGGATGTGACCACCCAGGGAAGTGCAAGATGTTGTTTAGCAGAGTTTGGCCCCCTACGACCCGGGCTTGGCTGTGATCAAACAGTTTAGGTGGCCATTACACCTAGAGGCAATCACTGATGTGTCTCAAGCTGGATGGGTAAAGATTAATATTGACTTCGGTGATGACCTAAGCAAGCAATCTAGAATGTCAAATACTCTTCTGGCGGCTCGGGGTGGGATGTCATTTATGCACAGCTGGCCTGAACACAAAAAGCAAATATCTACAACGTGGAGGCTAGCAACTAACGCTAGCATTTGTCTTTGCTTTATAGATGAGGTTCCCATGTCTTACTGAAAATTATTTGTGCTTGTGATCTGTGTTGAAGCTGCAATTCATGACCCTTTACCTCTCTACCACCGTCTCTGTTTGAAACATTAAAATTGCAGGTTACTTAACGTACTTTTCTTTACATATGTTAAAGTCAAATAAAGCCAAACTGACATTTCCCAGAAAATCCCAGAAAGGCCCAGCAGCTGAAATTGTAAGTCATTGGTAGAATCTCGTCGTTGAGAACCGGGGTGAGGTAAGAAGAGCACTTCGAACACAGATCTGTTATTACCTTGCTCAATAACTCATTTTAATTTATTTTTAACTCATAAAAGTTACAAATTTCAGCTTTAAACATGAATGAAACCTGATTACAAAAGCTAAACTAAGGCATAACTTGCTATATATTTTTTAACTAATCATAGAAGTCAGTTGCAGTTATATATCTGCAGTATAACA
Organism: Botia almorhae; assembly: GCA_036877575.1. NCBI lineage: Eukaryota > Metazoa > Chordata > Actinopteri > Cypriniformes > Botiidae > Botia > Botia almorhae. Next base: position 5,111 of record JAZGTJ010002086.1, read on the forward strand.
TAATATAACTCGGTAACCGTGTGATCTGATAAAATACCATAGTAACTACAGCCAAATGTACTGCTCCTGCTGTATTTCTAGTACTGTAGTAACTATGATTGTTATATTTTGTTCCAGTCATTTCATTCAGTGATATTCTATTCATTACAATCATGTTAGCGTTTAACAAATATAAATGTGTGTGTTCATTTACGGTTGTCACGGCTACGGCTGTCTCCAGCTACCCTGTATTTCTGCGGTATGTAGATATAGTCTAGGCACTCTGCCAGGGACAATCTCTGAGGCCTTTTGTGGCACACTCGGTCTTGCAGAGCAGAGAAAACACAAGGGGGTTTGCTAGCTGCAGCGGGGCAGCGAGGGTAGATGCACTCTGATGGCTTTCTGAATGAAGAGCCCTTGTCTTCGGCCAGGGCACAGAGCCAGGCTGCCCTGAGCTCTGCCTCATTGACTCGCACTGGGAAGAGAACACGCATAATGCTCAAGTCCTATCTCTTTACATTTCCCTCTCCCTCCCTCCCTCGCCCACCGCAGCGTAGTTTTGGCAGCAAATAAGAGCGCAGCACCCGCGGATTATGTACATGTGGTACAAAAAGGACAAACAAATGATAATGGCACGTGGCGCCGTTGGCAGGCCGACCTGCTGGTTCTGTGACTTTGGGAAATGAATAATTCATCTGTTTTTCCAGGTGGCAAGCTGTGGTGGGCAGATGAGGATCTGGCTCAGCTGGGGACCGTCGCCAAACGGGATGGCCGTAATCCAGCGGTGCTGCGCAACAAGACCAGCGGAGTGGTGCACATGAAGGTGTACGACAGAGACGGGCAGAAAGGTGCGATCAAAATTACAGAGCGAATCAATCGCCCGGGGCGGGGGGGCGGTTGGGCGGGTGGCTGGTCTTTGGAACAGCCCATATAAAAGAAAAGCACAGATGAGATCTCTTTAATATCTCAGTTATTTCTCCTAGACAGCGAGATGGAAATGGAAGTGTTTGCGTAAGTCTCCTGCGTCTCAGATATTTCTCATAAAAAAAGACCCCATAAATCTCCAACCCCATAAATGTCCGAATTCCGAAAATATCTCCACAGTGTCACAAACTGAGCTCAGTTTGGCCAAGTTTGCAATCAAAAGTCACGATTATTAAAGATTTCAGTATAAACTTGCTTATCAGATTTACCCAAATTCAGGTTATTTTAGCTACTAAATATATCAATATATTTAGACCACTTAGCGATTGCTATCGAGATGTGAAGAGACTTTAAACCAGCGTAACAAAAAAACGCCTCTGGAAAGATTGTCTACCCTGCCTTCAGACACAGTCGCTTATTCAAAGAAATTGGCCCAAAATAAACTGCAATCTTCACACGAGTTTTACAGTTTTATGTTCACGTAAATTGGTATTTCTGAGCTAGTCTGTTGCTGTTTTCTGATCTCCAGCTTCGTGTTTTACATCATATCGCGGGCACATCTTCCCTGTCGCTTAACATAAACGTATTCAGATATTGGGTTTTCAATTTTGTGAGTTATTTTGGCAAATAATTCACACTAATGGCAGATCCATTAACGACATGCTGGAATAAGGAATGACCATTAAACGTCCTCGAATGTAAATCCATCCAGCCTCAGAATTTCTCCCTCAGCAATTAGCATCTCCATTCATAATGCAGACCTGTCTTATTACTGTCATAGATGGGGAAGCTGCGCGGTCCCTGAGAGCTCGTGCTAATCCACAGTGAGGCAGTTCCCCACCGCTTTCATTTGTACAATTAAGAAGAGAGTAAGACTGCAGCTCCAGTATAATGTGAAGTCATTTGGACTTGACAGCAAAGCTTTCATCATGAGCCGAGAGATTTCCATTACACGTCCATACCACTGTGGCCAAAGCACCTTAATGTATCGCTTTCATATATAAACATGTAAATGACATGTCTGAGATACAGTGTCGAATGTAGATTCGCCAGCATTAGCTCTAGCAAAAAGAAAGACTTATTATGACTCATCGGCTGGCCCAGATGGAAACATACTGAGCTTTTTTTTTTCCATATTCCATGTTGGTTTGCTTAGGAGATAATTGCCGATTTCTTCACTCATATTTGATATAAGGGAACATATCTGTACTGAGCATAAAGTGGGAATATTGTAAGAAAATGTTTTTATGTGGCATGTAATCAGTTGCATCCTAGTGTTTCGTTTCCTGTAGTTTTTAATATGCTTTATATAATATCTGCCTTAGATATTGTTATACAACAGTTTTGAAAAATACACTGTAAACTCTTTGTTGCACGTTGCGAAATGCAATTAATAGAGATGATGAAAAGTACAAATTAGAAACTAGTGTTTAAACTAGTGAAACTAGTGTTTACTTATTTTTTTACCTTTTCCCCCCCAAAACATTCCCCATCTTCCATTGGCTTTACAAAACAGATTGGTCATTGGTTTAGCCAGTGTTGCTGTGTTGGGCCGGTGGGGATATTCAGACAAACAGAGCAATATATTCTATAATTCTATAACTCTTATATTTAGTATCTGTTTAGTAATCTCTGAAAACGAATATAGAGTAGCTTTATTATATTAGCTTTAACATTAGCTTTAGGAAGTGTTTTTAAACCATTTACTCGTATTGAAAGATCATCTTGTAGCATTGCACAGTCATTAAAGAGGTTGTTACTAACGTCAACAGTCAGCCCTACAATTAGATGTTATCACAGCCGATAATGCTTAAATTCCTCAGCACGTTCTGCCCTCTCTCGTGCTTTCTCAGGTAGAAACGCTTGTCAGCTAAACAACGGCGGTTGTTCTCAGCTCTGTCTGCCCACCTCAGAAAACACTCGAACCTGCGCCTGCACCATCGGCTACAACCTGCGCAGCGACCGGCTTTCTTGTGAAGGTATGCTACTGCCTCAAACCCGACGCCCATCTTGTGTTCTGTTGTCCCACTGTCACGATGTATTTAATCGTCTTGAACAACGCAAGAGTTCACGTCACTTCTTGTTCAGATACTGTGTTGTGTGAATGTGCCCTAGAAAAAAAGCTGCTTGGCTTTTTTTGACCTGTGTCTAACATCTCTCGCTTGCTGTCTGGTCTGTCACAGGCCTGAGTTCCTTTCTGATGTACTCTTTTCATGAGGGGATACGAGGAATCGCTCTGGATCCCAGCGACCACACCGAGACCCTGATGCCCATCAGCGGGGCTTTGTTTGCTGTTGGTGTGGACTTTCACGCAGGTACACACACAGCACTGCACTCTTGTGCTGTCTTGCTTTGTGTTCTCAGATGCATAGAAGCTCTCTCAGAATCCGCTGTGTTGTTAGCTGTTGCGTCTACGGCCTTGTGTTAGCAGCACAATATTTTTCCTGATTAAACTGGACTAAACTGACATATCATGTGTGCAACAGATAAAAGCTCTGATTGGCCGGATCAGTTAAAGAAACAGTAACGCAAACAAGAGATTTCCTTTAATGAAAGCATGAGAGAGCTAACACGGTACAGTACCGTAGATAGTCGGGTGGTGTTCGGAGGTATTTTTCAGGCCATGCATTATTCATGCTGCAAAACAGGTTCATTTGACAGCGGTTTAAAGCACATTATCCAGCCCGTTTGGAGAGAGGTGTTTCATGGGGACAAGTGGCATAAATAAAGTGAGCGTCGGGGGGGTCAGTCGACGTGTGGTGACACCAAATGATCATTCTAACAGTCAATGAGATGAGACATTTCCATAAACATGTTCATATGCAAACACAAGCATGTCGTCTTAACTTAGTCATTCAAATGTGACCTGAGCCGACCTTTCCTTCAGCGGTAGACATTCAGTCCATTTAGCCATTCTGAACTGAATGTCTGTCTGTCTGTCTGTCTGTCAGTTAGTCACTCTTTTATTACTGCTACTTCAAAATGATTCAATCAATTGCATATTTTTTAAATTACCACAGTATTACCAGTCATTTGTATTTATTAGTTGTAGTTTTTATTAATAAAAATTAATATAATAAAAATAATAATACTAATTATTATTAATAATAATGGTGTTAAAATATTGTTCACTTCTATTAACAGTAGTATTGGTAGTAGTAATTATTATAATTATTCTAGGTAACTGATGATAATAATAGTAACAATCATAGTAATCAATAGGAATAAAGGCTATAATGTTGAAAATAAAGAAATAAAAGTGCTCAAAGGAATGAAAAATTACTCTGGCAGCAGCTGAAATTCATTAGCTGGACAGGTCATTTTTTACACACTGTGTGGTTGGGGAAACAGGGTAAAGCTGCTGACCTAAGCAGAGGAGCTGTAGAGGCAGATGGTCAGAGGGTTTCTGCGCACACGCTTCCGCCCACATCCACAATCAGCTCGCCTCAGGTGAAGAAAACCTCAGCCCTCCTCAGCCTATGACAGCTGATTACACACGCATACCATTTGCATGTTATTAGGAGGCAGCTTGTTGGAGCATAAAGCAGATGAGGGCCTTCCAGCTGGCTGCTGTCACACGGAAGATCCGTTAGTCGAGTGCGAATCCGGTGTTAACAGGAGGGTGCAAATAAACATAACTAGCCCTGCCACGTTTACGTGTCGGGAACAATACTAGTTAAATTTAGAATGCGCTTCTGTCAAAACAATCCTTTATCCAATGATGATGCTAATCATGTTTGATTTGCCTGCTACACAGATATTATTCGGCTTCTGTTATTAGTGTAGTTATTAGCAAAATAGTTAGACGGAATATTTTTACTGTAGTAAAATAAATCAACATGGGGTCTTTTTCAAACTGTACAGAAAACTTTCTGATTGTTCTGATTTTTTTGGGCTACTATAAAAGTAGTTACTAATATCAAATAACCACAACTGTATTATAGTAACATAATTTGGTGGGCATTATTGTTATTTTACTTTTATTTTATTTTTTTATACAATATTATATATTGTATAAAAACTTTGCTTTGGTATACAAACTTTGCTTTCCATTAAATTCTCTTCTTTACACAGGCAATGACACAGTTTACTGGACAGATATGGGTTTAAACCGCATCTCCAGAGCCAAGAGAGATCAGACCTGGAAAGAGGACGTTATCACCACTGGAATCAACAGAGTGGAGGGCATCGCCGTCGATTGGATTGCTGGTTAGACACAAAAATACAATCTTGTGCAGAAGTTTTAAGAGCTGTAAAGTGAGGATAAACATGCAGTAAACAAAAAAGAGTCCATGTTCGGCATGCACCTTTTACCCAGAAAACAGCTCCAGCTGTCATATGTACACAGTTTAAAAATGGTTGACAGTTCTTCTATTGTTTAGCCCGCCTGAATTGCTTCTGTCTTTTCCTGTAGCCTCAAACTGACTCCATGATGTTGAGATCAGGGCTCTGTGGGGGCCAAACCATCTGTTGCAAGACTTCTTGTTTTTCTGATTCTTTATGAATCGGAAACACCAAAGCAGAACATATAAAATACCTTCCTTTGTGAAACATCTAATTTGCCTTTGGCCAAAACTGTACTGCCTTAATAAATGATATGGCCCAGCACATCTGATGTCATAAGTTCCCATCAAATCAAATTTGTGTATGATTAAGGTTTGCAATTTCTTCCCGTTTCACCAGGTAACCTTTACTGGACAGATCACGGCCTCAACCTGATTGAGATCGCTCGTCTGAATGGCCTCTACCGGTCGGTGGTGATATCAGAGGGCTTGGATCAGCCCCGAGCCATCGCCGTGCATCCACAGAGAGGGTACGTCACGTCTCCTCTGAGACCAAAGAGGCAACAGATCAATTTCAGCCGTGTCTGCTCTTCTGTACTCAATATAGATCCTTGGAAATATCAGTAATTTCGCAAATTACTGAGTAAATTTTAGGGAACTAGACACATGCATTAAAGCAGATAATACAATGAGCTCCAGGGAGAGAGACGAGAATGCCGTTTCAACCCTTGAAGGTCAAACACATTTCGGGAACTGACTGTAGCGGTTTTACTGACAAAATTGGCTTTTAAAATGCCTTCGCCGCCGCTAATGAGCCAAATTAAGAATTTAAGACTAGCAGATCTGCATCCCCATTAAAGCACAGAACCATTTTGTAGATTTTTGCTCCGTTATGGGATTGTTTCTGTAAATGGGGTCAAATGTTAGTGTCTCGGTTCTTGACAGATTTGCCTGTATTTGGCATCAATTTGATGTTTACACCATGGAATTAGAATCCTGCTGCCAGAAGACGCTTTAGCCGTACGAGATGTTTCGTTCCATCTAGCAGATAACAGCAGACAGCATCAGTAATGCGTATTCTCTGAATTCAGCTCTCCAGAAGAGCAGTTCTCCATTCAAGCCCGGGGCTATAAAAACTGTCTTCATCTCAGTCCAGTCAAACATTCAATGATGTTCCTCTGGTGGTAGAACAAATGTTACAGGTGATACTTCAATTAGTGTCACTTTTGACTTCTTGAATTCTTGAAGGGGTTAAACAACCACGGACTATTTTTCTTCTACATTTTCAAACGGCACGTCATTTTTATTTGTATAGCGCTTTTCACAATGCAAAGCAGCTTTAAAGAAAAAATCTCAGTTTGCTGAAATAAAGGTCTGATCGTGGCTTCGATCAGCCCTCAGGTGGTTTAACACTGCCTTCATATCGCATGGGATATGTTGTGTTGTGACTCACATGTGTCACTCTTGAAGAAAGGCTGGACAGACTTTGGACTTGGTTAATTTAGGTGATGGATATATTCAAATATATTCAAATGCTTAATGCAGCTCCTCTCGGATCATGATGGGAAACTTCACTTTCATTTAATTAAACTTTCATCAACTTTAAACTGGCACTTTGCAAAGTAAAGTGCAAAGTAAATGTTTCATGATTTTAAGACTTTATAAATTTATTACGTTGGGAGGTTAAATATCTGATTGAACCTTTCACTCAACGCTCAAGAAATTGGAGAAAGATAATGTGAAGAAGTCTATTATAATGTATCCTTTAAAACTAAAGTGATAGCGTTATAACAAAAAACTTGCTAAAAGATCCCCCTAATTAAAAAATCAGCATTATACCCTTTAACAGTGCTGAGAAACATGGAGTAGCCAGATTTAAGTGGGTGATGGTAATCTAGGTCTGCTGTTTCCTAATTAACAGTTACTTATTCTGGACCGAGTGGGGGAAAAATCCTTGCATAGGTCGTGCACGACTAGACGGTTCGGACCAGGTGACGCTGGTCAGCTCTGGCATCGCCTGGCCCAATGGAATCACCATTGACTATGAGGTAATGCAGGGCCGTTCTGCTCTGATCCTGGAGGGCCACTGTCCTGCAGAGTTTCCTATTAACTTATTAACTCAAATCAAACACACCAGTCTTTCTCAGGTAAATCTGAAGACTTCAGAGACTACAGGTGTGTTTGACTAGTGATTTTGCCAAACCCTGCCAGGATGGTGACCCTGCAGGACCTGTGTTGACTTGCTCCCAGCTAAGGTGATGCGATTCCACTTCCTGTTCTTCTGTTCCCTCCGAGCAGTCGCTCTGCTTGCCATTTCTCTTCTTCTGATACTGATAAAATGGACCTGCTCAAAGGAAAAGGCGCTGATGTGCATTTTCAAATTGCTTTCTAGGAAAATAGATTATACTGGTGCGACGCCAGGACCGACAAGATAGAGAGAATCAACCTTGAAACCGGGGAGGGCCGAGAGATTGTACTGTCAGCCGCCAATGTGGACCTGTTCTCTGTGGCTGTGTTTGGGACTTACATCTACTGGTCTGACAGGTAATTTATTATTTTACTAAGTGCTACACTCTACAAAGTGGCCCATGGAGCCAGCTGCTCCAGCCTCGAAAGATTAACCCCTTGCGAGCAAGGTTATTACGAGACCTGCCGTACGGTTCTGTCATTTCCCTGGAAGATTCCGTCGACCTCATGTAAATAGGGTATCCCGTAAGCCGTTGGCAAGGTGACGGTTTCCCAGCTTTGGGGTTAAAGCAGCCTCTCTGTGTATTTTAATGAATCTTGCTGGTTTTAATGAGCTAACCGGCACGATTACACGGATGATGTCAGAGTTTCTTACTGCGTTGTCTTTCGCAGAGCTCACGCCAACGGTTCCATCCGGCGCGGGTTCAAGCACGACGCCACCGACGCGGTCACAATGAGAAGCGGGCTGGGCGTCAATCTGAAGGATGTGAAAGTGTTTAACAAAGGCCGGGAGAAAGGTTGAGGTTTCAACTTAATGAATTCCTTGTTTTATGTCACATTTTTAATGTGTTTTGTAAAAATCAAGCTTTGTTTCTTGATATGTATTCAGAGCCTTCGGTTTTATTCACTAGTCAGAGTGAACAATTGTTCATTATTGTGAGCATAAAAAGATTCTTATGGTATTTAAACACACCACAAGTTCTTAGATTAGAGCCAAAATGTAATTGTCAAAACTAGTTTAAACACCTTTATTATGAACTAAATAGTTCATAACTGTAAAATAAGATTGTAGTGTCACTTAGTTTTTTAGTTTTCAATTTCACTTATATAGAACAATATGTACACTGTGTTTATATACAAAGTGTATAGGTAACATTTGAACTAATTCTATGTTTGTAGGGCCACCAGGATTTCGTGGTTATTGTGCACATGCGAGTTGGTTTCTTAAATGTAGTTGTATCCTAAATATCCTGAATTAGATAAAAATTGCACTTTTTTGTTGAGTTACTAGTTGCACAGTAAAACCAGTATCAGCGTCTCAGCTATGTTTTTGTCCGATTGTCATGCAGGAACGAACCCCTGTGCCAGGAGTAACGGAGGCTGTCAGCAGCTCTGTTTTCACCTGGGAAGTGGAAGGAGGACGTGTGCCTGCGCTCATGGCTACCTGGCTGAAGATGGCTTTGCTTGCCAAAGATACGAAGGCTATCTTCTTTACTCTGAAAGAACCATCTTGAAAAGCATCCACCTGTCAGATGAGAGCGATCTCAACTCTCCTCTCCAGCCCTTCGAGAACCCAGAGTACTTCAAGAACGTCATCGCGCTAGCTTTCGATTATCGGCAGGACACCTCGCGTCACAACCGCATCTTTTTCAGCGACATCCACTTTGGGAATATTCAGATGATCAATGACGATTGGTCGGGAAGACAAGTCATAGTTGACAGTGAGTCTAGCTGGAGTTTTCCTTTGTTGTAGATGCTTATTCAGCTAACAATTTTAAGGTGTAGAAACGTTTCCCTAATGCCTCCATTAATTAACAAAAACTTTAAAAATCAAAAAGTCCTTTTTTTAATTAATGTTATTGTTTGGTTAAAAGAACATTATTCAAACCTTTTTAACATTATTAAAACCACAAAAAATAAATGATTTATATAGCGACAAAAAAAATTATGTTTATATAGCGTTACAAATGTTCCACTAATGTTACTCCAAAAACATTGATACATTGAAAACATTGATTGATAACTGAGAGAATCTTTGCAACGTTCTCTGTTAGCTGGTTTCATCCATCAGTGGTTTCTAAGGGGCGTTGGAAGTTCGCAGCCTTTCGATGATCTTTCTCTATCATGAAAAATGTCCCAGAATGCTTTGCTTCCACAAACACAGCCATCTGTTTTCAGGCCTGTCGGCGTCCAGATACAGACTCATTGCAGTCACCCACATGTTGTTAAACGTTTGGCCGCTAAAACCATTCCAGTCTCTTAGCAGCTATTTGTAAAAGGCCATTTGTTGGAAACCTTAAGTGGCGACGCTCGTGATGTACAGCGAACCCTCAGTGCATCCAACATCTAGTAAAAGTGTTATAATAGCCACCTCCATTTTTCTTCAACTAAACGGGACCAATTTAACTGTCACAGATGATGTTTAAAGCAGTGCATCTTTTGTCGTGTCCCCGCCTCTGATGGATTAAAATCGCTCGTCTCATTTCCGCCGTCCGCAAACTGTAACAGAAATAAGAATGGAGAGGGGCTGATATTTTTCAAGATGCTGCCTGTCACTGTTGCTGGAAAGTTCAGAATATGATTATTGATTTCTCGGCGTGCGCTGCATGCGGCAGGCACTTCGGCTCCGATCGATAACCGCGTCTGGTGGTCGTCCACAATGAAAACCTAATATGACTAACGACTGCGCATTATCCGTTTACAATGTAATGAGCCAATTGTGGCATTTTTTTCTCTCCGACGACTCCTGTAGTTCTCGTTGTAACTGCATGCACAACGGACACGTGTATGTCTTCAGATGTCCTACAGGTTCACATCGTAATTTAAATTCAAAATCTATAACGTCATTATTTAGATTTAATTGATACGTTTATGTTTCTGATATGGATTGGATCTGAGAGATGGGGCTGTCTCATGACAGCTACCTTCTGGCTTCCAAGCCACTATAGCATCACGTCTTGTAATCTAGAACTAATTAAAGTGAGCTTTAGAGAAAACCAAGCAAATATTTAATAACGTCAATGCATAATTCTCAGTAGAAAGAGCTGAAATCAGTCACCAACCAAAATACATATATTAATAATTACTCCCAGCTCCAGAATCCGCAAGATGAAATTTTGTAAAGCTTCAGACAGCCACAGATAACAGATGAAGAGAAATGATCACAACTGTACATACTAGTGTGTTACTGTACCTCTGTTATGCAGTGTAGGTCAGTGTAGGTTGATTTAGTCACGATACTGTATTTGTATTGATAATTGATACCAATAACATTTCGGTTTTTAATAAGTATCCATATCCCAGGAAATTAAATAATGTAATAAGAAATTGGTGACACTGTATGAGCCTCGAGTTAAAATTAGCTGCGCTTTTTTTAAATGCGTAACGCGTCAATCTGATGTTTATATTTTTTTAAGTTTTCCTCTCAGCCTGTTGGCATTCATCTGACGCTCAAGCGACTGTCACATGTTCTTTTGACGTGTCTGGCACACCGTCACATTCACACCGTTCTCCTCCACCTCAATCCATCTAAACACGAGAACCTCGTCCGAGTGAGGCAGAGATGTTTCAGCTACCGGTTGAAATGAGTTGGCATTTTTGATGGCATCTCTACACTTGAGGTGCACTCTCGCTTTTCCAGAGATGAAAGGCAATCTCAGACACCTCCACTACACACAGACGCGGAGGCACATACAAACACACACACACACACACACGCGCATGCACGCGCCGCTCTGTCACCAGGAGAGGGTGAGGACGTTAATAATCCATATTTCCCTAATTAAGTCATACATCCCCTGTTAATTACTCCCTGGCCCCTCCACGGTTTCTGCAAAGGCAAGCTGTCAGGCACTTTTTATTGTGAATGATTAATTAGTGATGGACTCCTACAGACTCTTCTAGCATTCTCTCGCATTTTTAAGCCGCAGACCTACATTCTGAACTGCGCATTTAAACAATTGGTGATTCACTGATGCCTTTTTACGACAGCCGACAGGGTAACCTTATTATAACGCTTACTGAGATGTCCCTTTGGTTGTTAAAGGCTTTTGAATGAAAACGTTTAATGATTTTAAACTAAAGGTAGGGTAGGCAACTTCGGAGAGGCTAGCAATAGCAAACTAGCTTTGAAAGTGTAAGATCCCGCCCTCCCTCCTCTCCAAAGCCACGCCTCCAACACATGAATGCATATTTAGTTTGTCAGGCATGTAGGATGTCCTATCGTTGCAATCCGACCGAATGCAGTGATTGGACGAACATTTATGGTCCTGTGCCTTCCACAGAGGATATGTCAAAAACATCATTATCATTGTATTGTCATGTGACATATGCATTCTCTACACTGGTTTAGGGGAACATTCAGCTGAACTGTTTTAAGTACAGTACAGTTTTAAGTACAGTACGACCCATGAGCACTGTACTGTTTGTTAATAACTGAGATTGACACTGTAGTTATAAAATTTGGCAAAACATTAAAGATGCAATTCGCAAAATCAGTTATTGAGCAAGTACACAAATCAGTGTGCACGATCTCCTTAGCTTAACCCAGTTCCCAATGGTAAGTTTACAGTAATGATTTATAATTTGGTTCTTGGTTCTTAGGGCAAAATGTTAAATTCTCTATGTAAATTGCTTTTTGATAAAATTTTCTGCTAAGTGAATAAATGTAAATGTAATTCGAGCTGTTGCTCGTCTAAATTCCTGGGAAATGTCTTTTTGGCTTCGTTTGACTTCAGCATGCTTGGATCAAAGTATGTGAAGTAACCTGCAATTTCATGTTTTAAACACAGATGGCCGCTATCGAGGCAAAAGTGACGGATCACATTTTATGTATTATGTAAAAAATATTTGACACATTCGGGTTGGGGGACGTGTAGAACGTGTAGCAGTTTTTGTAATCCTGTGCTTGTGCAGATTCTCTCCTGTACAAATTCACAATGTAGTATGTTGTTTTTCTAGGTGTGGGTTCAGTCGAGGGCCTTGCTTATCATCGTGCCTGGGATACGATCTACTGGACCAGCTCCACCACCTCCAGTATCAGCAGGCACACAGTAGACCAGAGCCGACATGGAGCCTTCACCAGACAAGCTGTTGTTACTATGTCTGAGGATGATCACCCTCATGTCCTGGCCCTGGATGAATGTCAAAAGTGAGTCAATGTCATTGGTCGGTTGGATATGTTGTCATCGCTACTTGCTTTCCTCTCTAGAGTACCTGTGAAGCCATGTTAGACCATTCCATTTGAGATTGCAGCTTTAATGATAAATGCAATAAATTACTTATATGTTTATATAAGCTCAGGGACACAAGACAGTAGTCAGTGACTGTACAGACCTTTTCCTTCCTCATAGGAATGAATAAGTAACTATAGAAACCGGAATTTGTTTTCCCCCACACTGAATCGGCTCTCCACCACGTGACTGGGCGCGGCCGTACCTGTAGAGAAATCTTTATGTTGACACGAAATGTGAAGCAGAATGGATTTTTATGACAGGTGGAAATGTATTGACTTTTAAAATCGAGAGCAAATTGATTCATCACACACAGGAAATCCTGAAGTGTATGGCCATGTCAATCAGAAAAGAAGGAAAACATTTTAATTAGTTTGACCTCTTCAGAGGAGCAGGGCACCGAGAGGAATTTGTTGTGGACTGAATATCTTTATTCCTGACCCAGCAGTGAGGCAGCGCTCCAGACGGACCATATGCACTTATATTTCCCCGTGTGAGATATTGATATTCAGAAAGATGTGCCAACCTTGAGTTCAGTGACTACATTAAACCCTCAACCTTGGAGAGAATATGCTTACTTGGTAATCTGGCACTTTTTCAAATGGACTACAGACTGCTGTTAATTAGAATCTAACCTGAAATGATTAATTGGCATAGAATGTCAGCATGTATCGCTAATTTTCAATTAGCCCATGGAAGTGGACTGTGAAAGGAATTTTTACTGAAACGTCCAGGAGGTCCTGAGGGTCCCTCTGTCTGCTGTTATTTATGAAATCAATGGTTCTCCCTCATGCCATACAGCGAGTTATTAAAACAGGTGACGGTATTGAATTAGTTTGTCTCCGCGGTGTTGCTTGAAAAGCCGTTTTATTCTCTTGTTCTGATGTGTTTTGTAGCCTCATGTTCTGGACCAATTGGAACGAGCATCGCCCCAGTATCATCCGCTCCACTCTTGCAGGATACAATCTGAAAGTTGTTATTAGCACGGATGTGTTTACTCCTAACGGACTCACCATTGACCATAAAGCAGAGAAGCTGTATTTCTCTGATGGCAGTCTGGGTAAAATTGAGCGATGTGAATACGATGGCTCTCAACGACACGTGAGTATCAGTTATGAAGAATCCTTCTGCAGGTGAAAAAATTAGGTTTGAACGTTTTCTTTATTTTTGGAATCCATTTTACTGACCGCATTCCTAACTTTGTAATTCCATGTTTATTGCACGTCAGTATTTTTAAAAATATTTTGTAAAAATAGCTCAACATCCCTAAAACAACATCATTTACTTACAACGCAAGTATTTGTTTTCAGCAAATATATCTTAAATTAAGTTTTACATTTTCTCATTTATTACTGTTTTAATCCAGCTAAATTGTATTCGATTTAAAAAAGAAAGCAAGGATAACAATAAGAAAAAACTTATATATATTCTCATTATTAATAATATATATTGATATATTATAACTTGATATATTCTCTGAAAACAAATATTGTATTACACAATTTTGCTTCTCAAGTAAATTTATCTTCACTGCTTCACTGGAGCAACGGTACTGATTTAGAAAATGTTTCTTTACAGTTCATTCCTCTTTGATCTTGTTTGTTTTATTTATTTGATGTATTTAGCAAAGTGTTTTTGATTACTGTAGCGCTAAGTGCTGGATTTAACAGCCACCAGTTGAAGTACTTCCTACATATTTTCTGAACGTAAACCTCAATTGGACGTTGAACCGGGTCACGTAATCTTGACGATAATGACTTAATGACCACCCAAAGGACAAACCACCCTTTAGAGTTATTAGCACCCTCTCGTGCAGAATATGTTGACCCTTCTCCAGATCAATTTAATTCTAATGAATTATCCACTTTAAAGAATCACGACAAAGTTCACAAGAGTTCTTCAACCCCTCAATTAAGAGCACTAGTGGTAATGAAGGCTTATTTTGAAGCTCCTACTGGGCTGCTTATCAACTAGCCAATTAAACTGTGAAGAATTAAGCAAAACTAAATCAACATGACTGTTGGCAACTTGCCTTGCTGTCGGAATCTCCCAACTGGTGTTGTCGAAGGGTTTGTGTGTGACGCCGAGTCAACGCTTAACAGTATGCATGGTTGGTCTGTCTTGCAGAGTTACATCACTGAACTTATGGAAGACAATCTGTTGCGCTGCTGGCACCATCATTTATATTAAACTGTCCGCACAGAGATAATTGTTACTGAATGTTCTACGAACACGTTTTCACAGCTCATAATGGATGTTAATAGCGTATCTCAACTGTGGACAAATACATGCGGCTATAGTTGTTAGCCCAAAACTCTATTCAACATCTATTTGATCAGATAAACAGAGATAATTAGTGTTGGAGCCGAATGCTTACGCCCCTAAATTTAATTCGGAATCAATATGCTCCATCAAAAACCATCTGGCGCGTTCTTCATCGCTACCCACTCGGAGATCTCCAGTTGTTGTTTGCTCAAGCTGGGCTCTCTTAATCAACACCTGTCCTATTTTTCCCACCATGGTGGCAGGGCTAATGTGATCACGGCTACATACGTGTACCTGTTAATGGTTGGGTCTCCAGAGCTGTGGGACATCTTCCCGCCGCACAGCCCGGTAACTCCCCGAAGGAGTCGCGTGATGTATTTTTGTGTCCGTCACCGTGACATGTACATTAACACTCGCAGGATCTGGGCTAAACTGGTTGCTGAGGGGATTCTTTAGAGCACGTGTCCTCTAACGACACATTAGTTTTAAGCCCCTCAAAGAGACTTTCCAGTGGTCTTCAGAGTGTGTTTTTATCCCTCGTTTTTAATTGTAAGTGACTGGTTTGCTGTTTGTGTTGGATATGCACATTTGTTGGAGCAGGTGGTTTAAAACAAAGAGAGTATGTAGGGAGGAGATAAATCACTTTTGGAGAAATTAATGAGTTAAATAACGATGGCCAGAGCTGCAGATTTAAGAATAGAAGCCCTGCCTTTTAATTAAAAGTTGGTACTGTTTTTAACACGATTTAAACTAAAGATGCAGAATTTAAACCATTGTTGTCAGATTTTTGCAGATTGGTGACAAATGTTATTAAAGGGATCGTTCACCCCGAATATCATTTACTCTCCCTCGTAACATTCTAAACCTGTATGATTTTTTTCTCGTCAGGGGAACACAGGAGAAGATATTTTGAGAAATGTCTCAGTGGTTTACATACACACAATGGAGGTCAATGGGTGCCACTGTTGTTTGGTTTCCAGTGTACAATATATATTCCTTATATATTGTTCCTTAGAAACAAAAAAGTCAAACAGGTTTGGAATGACATAAGGGTGGGTAAATGATGGAAGAATTGTCATTTTTGGGTGAACTATCCCTTTAAGACATAATCTTGTTAGAGTGTTTCGGTTATTTTCATGCCTCATTCAAGCAGATAGGAGCTATATTTGCATGCATTTTGAGTACATATAAACATCTGCCGGAGGCCAAAACCAGTGGGTTCACTGAGCAAACTGACTTGCCTTAAAGGGACTTAAAAGGGTAAAACTAGTGGTTGGATGATGTGAGTTTTTTAATATTACATTTATTTAATTGAAATTAAATAAAAAAAATTATCACAATAAATTTTATAACAAATGCAATGAAAATGTATGTTACGCACTATTCGCTACAGAGGTTCTGCCCCTCTGTTAGGGGCAGATCATAATATCAACCAGTTACTCTAAACTTACTGAAAATTCAAACAACAGCTGACATCATAGCTCTGACATCATCAGTTCTTCATAAACTGGTATCTGTATTATTTGTTGTTAGGTTATTGTACGGTCAGGACCTGGCACGTACTTTGGACTTGCTATTCATGGAAATTACATCTTTTGGTCTGACTGGACCCGGCGGGCGGTGCTACGGACCAACAAATTCACCGGAGGAGATACTAAAGTTCTCCGAGCAGATATTCCTCATCAGCCGATGGGAATCATTGCGGTTGCCAAAGACACTAATAATTGTAAGTATGTTGGACATTTTGTGTGTTTTTCATACATTAAATTCATAGATTAAATTTCAGATTCAAGGACTGATAATAAGTGATGATCATTTACAGTCTTATTTTGTAAGCAACCAAACGAATCCAGAGACACAATTAATAAAAAAGTGTCCTCGAGTCACAGAGGGTGCACTGAACCGGTGAAATTTGAAAAGTGGGACATGGGGAAATTGGTTTAAGAGACTGCCGACTGTTTGTGTTTGTGCGCCTGCTGTGAGGGATTCTCGCCTCGGATTTGTTTGATCATGCTGTATGATTGCGGCCGACTGCCCTTAACCGTATTCACAGAGAGAACATTATCAGCCTGCGACGCAAAATGTGTTTTCCTTCAAAGACAGGTTTGCGGTCCACCGCTGTTGTGATCAACAATGTGTGAACTTCTTAAAAACACAAATCCTTCTTTGCTTCACTCTTATCTCACCCTGTGCCAACTTAACATGTGACCTTTGCTATCACGCTTCATCATTTCCATATTCTTGCAGAGTCATAACTCTGTGAATTAGACTGGCAGAAGGCTCTTAGCAGGTGTTGGTTTTTTTTGTATTGTACTTCCTAGTCCATTCAAAATCTGATCGGTTGTCATTTTTCATGCATGTGTGTATCATAAGGGCTGCAGTATACATTTAAATATTGCTGTATTTTTTGTTTTGTTTTGCTGTAATTAGCGCGGTATTGCTGTAAAATCCACTGCTCGACGCAGCGCAGAAATAATGCAGTTTCTTCATTATTAACAACTTTTTGCTTAGAAGTTGCATTTTGTGGAAACTCCAGGAGATTCAATGAATAATCCCCTAATGGACCACTGCATTGTCAGTGTGCTTTAGTGCTTTTTATTAGTCAGCTCTTTTAAAGAAACCAAATCAGGCTTTATCCCAAAGTTTATGAGCGAGCGCACTTCAAAGACATCGCAATGACTCCTCCCTGAGTTCTTGTTTGTTTGTTGTTTAACATGATGTTTTGCTAGCTTGGTTTTCTTTACCCAAAAGACTCCTGTGCTGCAGGTCTGTGATGTCCCCGTGTCCCTCTGTTTCACAGGTGAGCTCTCTCCGTGCAGGATTCAAAATGGAGGTTGTGGTGACCTGTGTCTCCTTACTCCAGATGGCGCAGTCAACTGCAGCTGTCGAGGAGAGCGAATACTGCTCGATGACAACAGATGTGGGTGTAAGTGTCGCCTTCGTAGCCATAGGGCTGTGCTTCCTCAGGCTGTCAGGGAGTCTCGGTAGCTCACAGTGCACTTGGAAGTTCTGAAATTATGAGGTTTGCTTTAGTTTCTCAAAACATTTAGTTTACACTTTTAATTAGTGTAGTTAAATTAGTAGTGCTAAAGCAAGCATTACTATGACTAATGCTCATATTGATGTTAGGGTTCGAACAAACTCTTCCCACAGTATTGGGCTAAGACATGAGTGATACTTCCATTCGATACTGTTATTATCATTAGATAATGCACTTGAATTTATGCATGGTGGATGATAAAATGGGCAAAATCTTAAACGCACCTAACATCCCATAAATTTATACTTGAAAGGGTTCCAAACCATATTCTGGGACCAGAATTCCATAGACACTCGGTTCAGTAAACAACTACTTATGACCAAGAACTCCCTAGCAACGACCAGAAACACCCTAGCAACACCTTAGCAACCACCCAAAACACCTTAGTGGAGTAGCAGCACCTCACATTCTCTTAGTAATACTTCATAGTAATACTTTCACATGATTCAATTTCAATTGTATTAATTTGCCACACTATTACTTTAGTGTAGTTAGTTTTATTTGCAAAAGAGGGACACACAATTTGGGGGGAGAATTGTCAACATTCCTTTCTGTTCACTTTTGTAGCCCAAACGTCCTCTTGCAACATCTACACCGAGTTTGAGTGTGGAAATGGGGAATGTATAGACTACCAGCTAACATGTGATGGAATCGCCCACTGCAAAGACAAGTCAGATGAGAAAATGCAATATTGTGGTAAGTAGGCGATCGCAACCTTTTTCTGTTTGTACTTCTTGCTCCCACATCATGAAAGCTGTAAGCACGCAGAATTGGTTTAAGGTGGCAGTTCCATTCCCATGAGCCTCAACCTAATAAAAATGAGCCAGTTCTCTTTACCGCTTTCAAATAGAGAAGCAAATGGGAATAAGCCCAGAGCAGCAGAAAGAGTAAATAAGAGAAAAGATATGAAGCCATTTTCTCACCCTGAAAGATTTGCTTTGTACCCAGCTAACGGGGAACGTTCTCAGAACATTGGCTATTGTTAGGGAACCATTCTTACAACTTGACATTGTTTGCTGGGCCTCTTCTTTCTGTGTCGCTAGACAACAGGAGCTGCAGGAAGGGTCACCGCCCGTGCTACAATCGCCGTTGCGTGGCTAACGCTCGCTTTTGTGATGGAATCGATGACTGCGGAGACAACTCGGATGAGGCGTTTTGTAACAGTGGGTGTCTCGCGTTTGTTGCTACTATTATTTTGACTTCAATTGCACGTAAATTTCACTTAGAGAAGTTATTTATTTGTTGCTGTCTGAAGGAGAAAACAAGCAACAAAGGTTTGTTTTGGGGCATGTTAGGCCACCTCCAAATGACACCCATTTTTCAAGCCATGAAAGCATTTCACAAGTCATTTTTTTTGGAGCAATATGGAAGACCCTGTTATCATCAGTCAATTGCGGTGCATATCAAACACAATATTTCGTTCATTTAAACTCGTCTCGAGGTGTTTCGGTTTCCTAAATGAAGTGACTCTGTTGCAGATGTCACGTGCGCTGCGTCTGAGTCATCCTGTCAAGACGGAACTTGCATACCAATATCCTCCTGGTGTAACCAGGTCATCGACTGCGCCGATGCTTCTGATGAGAAAAACTGCAGTAAGACTGTTGCCCGTGTTTTAAAAGCAGCACACAGATTATTGTAGGCTGCAAACCTAATGCACTTCTAGACTTCATTGCAGCTAAAACAATAAAGGTATTAAATATAACATAGACTATATATAAAGCTACTAACTAAAAGTCGACATGGCGGTATGATGTTTTATGTAATATGATATTTGTTGTATTGTGATCTTTTTCTTGCATGTTTTTCTTTAATCTACATCACACTTTTTGCTGTTTTTGGGTGTAATGTCGCTTTAGCGCATTTAAATTTATCAAGCTACAGTTTCAACGTTTTTTTTGCGCCATAACATGCGACCAAAGTAAAGTCGTCTTTTTCCCCCCAGATCACACGGATTGTACAGAATTTTACAGAATGGGCGTGGCAGAAAAGTCCTTCATCAGCTGCAACACGACGTCACTCTGCGTCCACCAATCGTGGCTCTGCGACGGAGCCAACGACTGCGGAGATTACGCCGACGAAACGAATTGTCAGGGTATCGTTCAGCATGACTCTCAGTTTGTGTTAGCTTTGCAGCTTGAGGAAGCCAGCTTCCATTAAAATCGAATTAATTTTGTCGAAACACTATTTATGAAGTGTGTAATGAAGCAGAGTCAAGCCCCTGTCTGTTTCTCAATGCCTGAAGAGTCTCTGAAGACATTGAAGGCGGATGAATAATTATTTGTGGCTTGTGAGGGGCAGACGACGTTGATACACTCGCGTAGACCGCAGCCCCTTCAAAACCGCTGATGAAAAGGTGGCTTGAAAATTAGTCCTGGCAGGTTTTGGCTTATTACTAATTAGCGTGTCAGTGGTTTCAAATAGAAAGAATATGCAGAGTTTATCCGAGCAGACGCGTTTGAATGCAGATGTACTTTTAATGAAGCTAAAGCACTTTAACACACTTATAGTTCCACAGAGGATTGCGTCATAAAGATTTCATCTGCCTAGGAGCACTTTTTAGGCAGGGAATAATGAAGCAAACAAGCTCTGGACCGAATTCTCACCACGCTAAGCAAATCTTGGACTAATTTACGCTCTTCATAATCAAACGCGTATGTTCCCCTCTGTGTCTGACTGCCGCAGTCTCCCACGGGCAGAAATGTGCAGAAGGCCACTTCGCCTGCCCCAGCGGGAACTGCATCTCCAGCGTGTGGCTGTGTGATGGGCAGAAGGATTGTGAAGACGGTGCAGACGAGTTCCAGTGCGGTAAGCATGGCTGGTATTAGCCTCCCATCGCTTTCACTCAGCTTGATTTCTCATGCGGAGCGAGAGATTACGGCCCACCTCTCGAGATGGGCTTTGAATGCAGAAACCAATTCGGCTGCTAATACAGAGGTCAAGAGAAGCACTTTCAGGTGATAAATAGAAAACCTTCTTGACTTGCGCCTGTGCCCCTGGAGGCTTGTGTGTGTAGTAATTAGATTCTTGAAATCATATTTGGTTCACAAAAGGGTTGTGGGACATTAGGTGTGGACGGATGGTTAGATGGACTCAATCAAATTATCACCAGTAAATTATCCCTAGAGATTTGTGTTTATGTATACGAGCAGATCCAGATTGTGTGACGTCTTCGTGCTTTTTATACATCGGCTGTTTAAAAAAATATATGTAAATATTTTGAACTTTGTTTTAATAGGAAATTCAACACGAAAAGAAATTCATCATGGTCAAGCCAATTCAGCGAGGGTTTAATGATGGTAGCGTAGTGCGTTTTACACGCGTCTTTTTAAAATCTTTATACAATCTGTATGACAGATGGATGGACTAAGAGATAAATAGAGGGTTGGACAGACAGACAGACAGACAGACAGATGATCCCTTGTGGGAACTTAATATGCAATTGCCACACTACAAGAAGACAATAGTACCCACAAGGCACAAAAACATTAAACAGAAAAACTTAATTTGACTATAATAAATGGACAGTGGACTACAGGATGGACAGATACATACGTGGGTTTTTGTATACATAGATATATGTATAAATCTGGATCCCTGCAATTATTTTTATAGACAGACAGACAGACACCGGATTGACTCTGAACCACAGTGAGTGTCTCTGTAAAGCACTCGCTGTACCTCATGTTACTCTCCCATGCTGTCTTGTACAGATTTTGGGAATTGAAAGGAGGTTTTTCGTAACATAACAACCTCGCTTGCCGTCAGCACTTTGAAGAGAGATAGGATGTCTGCAGATACAGTGAGAAAGCATCAGGCAGTCCAGGAGAATTGTGGGAATTTGAGACCAATCTATCTTGCTGTGACCCTTAATTTCATTCTCCATGCGGTAACCCCAGGAGTGGACCCGTCTGACTTTTTGGGCAGACAGGGTCTGTCTGGAATAGAATTGAAAAAAAACAAATGGCTCAGATATACACCATGTGTCATCTCCTTTTTCATCTGCCTTCCTACTGTTGGATTGGATGTCACGCAGAGACATACTACGGAATTAAATGAACATATAGAGATGTCTATAAATGAGATATGCAAACGCATAAAGGCGTCAAAAGTTCACTACTTTACCATCAATAACAATATGTTGAAATGGCTTAACCATGGCGGTTTTCCTTCCTGTGTTTACATATTTCCTATTAAAACAGAAAATTCAGAACATTTACATACTTTTTATTAGCCAATAGCCTTTAGTTTACATCACAGCCCTAAATAGTGATTTGTTACTTGCTAGTCAGCAGTATCGGGGGAGGGTACAGTTTAATTCTAAGCATTCTATTGGACAGAAATATATGCCTGTTAGTCCTAGTTTACATCATCAATGTCTTTGGTCTGTTCTCCTGGAGGAGAAAGACTATAGCTTTTAAATATGCTAATCTAACAAGTTTATTGTTAATTTTAAGAGTACATTAGGAAATACCTCAACCACCTCAAAACTAACAGACATGGAATGAAACACACATGGGTTTATGCACAAAAACACAGTGATAGATGTGATAGATCTGCTTGTACTGTACGTTTGTGATGGATGACAGGGCAAAACTATAATTATACAACAACTTTGCAGAAAACACAATTATTCTGCTTTATTGCCACATCATGTAAAAGCCTCTTCGAGACTGACATTTTTATGGCACTGATTTTAGCATGTTTTTTTGGTCTGTCAGTTTTGTCATTTCTTTTTGCATTTTGGAGAGCAAGAGAAACGCAAACAATATAAGTGTAATTCAGAGATCCAAAGTCAGTTTTGTTGAATTTAGAAATGAGGCAACCATTTCTAAACGCATTCGGCTACAGATGAGTCATAAATGGTGCTTGCCATTTTGTTGATAGACTCCTCCTGCCTGTGGAACCAGTTCGCGTGTTCGAAGAACAAGTGCATCGCAAAGCAGTGGCTGTGCGATGGTGAAGATGACTGTGGCGACGCTGTGGATGAGAGTGTGGATCTCTGTGGTACGTATGTGACCACAGTTTCCATTTAGCAGAAACAGGGACGATCTGAATAAAGTGAGGGGGGCGGAACAGTGATCGGCTTGGCTCATGAATATTATTTAGGCATTGTAATGTTTGGTACGGGCTGAAGTAAGGTAAGTGGGTGTTGGTATAGAAGACGACTTACAGCAGAGCTCACAATTTAAAAGTCTGTTTAGAAATACATCATTTCATTATTAAGATTGAACTGTTAGTATTATACGTTACCTGCTGTGACACGGCAATTTTTTCGTCATGACCAGTGAATGAGTAACATCGAGCCATTGAATGTATATCGATTATACATTTGGTTATTGTGGAGCTTGATTATGTCCACTATGTCCCCCCCAAAAGGCCATAACTGTAAATTTTTCATCAATTATTTCGTTCGCATCACAATAGCGGCATTTTGAACGATTTTAGTTTATATACACAGGCTAAATCAGATGCAAGTGTTATTAATTACCCAATTATAAAAATGCAATTGTGTTGCAATATATTAACAAATGTTTGTGGTAAACATTTGTCTAATTGGATTGTAATGAAACGTCAGTGAGATATTAATGGTATTAGCCTCGGCCAAATAACGGCAACTGCAATTAAATCAAAAGAAAAAATACTTTTCAAAAGTTGATCCAGGTCAACACTGAACTTCTAATGTGAGCTACAGTATGAATTTTCGTTTTACTGTGTTCTCTCTGTAGATGCTCACGTATGTTAACGTACATCATTTATAATTAATGGCCTTGAGGAACAATTAATGTTGCATTACTAACATCATTTTGTCCAGGCTCAGTGACCTGCGCTCCCGGGTTATTCAGTTGTCCGGGCTCGTACGCGTGTGTTCCCAAACGCTGGTTGTGTGACGGGGAGAGAGACTGTCCCGATGGAAGCGATGAGCTCGCGGCGGCCGGCTGCGGTAAATATTCCCATTGATCTGTTTAAAATCTCTTCTGCATGCCAATGCGCTATTGATGAATGCTCCCTTCAAGTGTTGTTCCAGGAGCCATGTTGAGCATTTATTATAATTGGCTCTTTGATATGTGCTTAGGCCAGGATTTATAAATTCAATGGCAACGAATAAGATACAGCTCATCACAGCCCCTTCATTTGTAATGTGGTTGTAATGTCCAGACAATCATAGTGATGGGTCTGAATATATCTGATATATCTAGCACCCCAAGGTGAATATATTACTAGTAATGAATTAAGCTTAAAGTTTTCATGTTTACCTGCAGCTCCAAATAATACCTGCGATGAGAATTCATTCAGATGTTTGAACAAAGGCTGCATTCCCAAACGCTTTGTTTGTGACCATGACAACGACTGCGGAGATGGTTCCGATGAGTCGGTCGAATGTGGTAAGCATCACTCGAAGTTTCCAAATTCCCACGTTACACAAACTTGTCAAACATGAATAAAAATAACACAATATGGTCAGTATATTTTCAGAGTTGGTCTATGAGAATGCATCATACTGAAAAGCACAAAGTCTTTACATGAAAATATTGTCATTTTAATAACCTGCTTTTCTTTTGAAACTGATATATATTTATGTTAAAATATTTTATGTTAAAATGCTTTCTTCTATGTTAAGTCATTTATTTAAACAGGCTAATTTGCATTTTGGTTCTGAGGCAAAGTATTGCTTTATTTTATTTTATTTTATTTTATTTTTTAAGAATCATGCCCAGCAACATTGGTTCAATTAGTTATAAGCTGGACTGTATGTTAACCAGTTGCAAATAGGTGGCATGTTCAATCTAACCTATTGGAAAGTATCCTTTATACAGTTCTGTTTGACAGTAACTCACAGATAAATACTATTTATATATGAAAATACACTAAATATCACCAAAATTCAACATTGAACACAGTTAAAATATGCAGTATTTTACAAAAAAATAGTGACACATTTTTCCGTTAATTAATATTCTTCAATAAGCCTTAGGCAGCTCTGAGCTCAGATCAGTTGCGTGATACTTTCATAATTATGACAGAACAGTTTCAAATATAGTCAATGTTGTGCTTTTAATTACTGAGGTTTTCCAAAGAATCTTTAAAAATTGTTTTTAAAGATTCTAAAGCTAAAACAAAAACTAAAGCATCTGAGTTTTGGATTGAAATCAATTTCAAATATGAACTAGAATGTCTGTAAGATTATTTATAAAATAAAGAAATTAAAACCGCTCATCTGAGCAGTTGTTAGAATGTATGTTGTCCAAGAAATCCACAGATTATTCTGTGGGTGAGTAAACAATAATATTTTGATTTGTTTGTCCTCAAGCCCTCATAGAAGCGTGTATTGTGATGTTATGTTTACAGTCCTCACTTTCTCTGCAGTGTACCGCTCGTGCGGGCCGGATGAGTTCCGCTGTGCCGATGGCCGATGTCTTCTTAGCGCCCAGTGGGAGTGTGATGGTTACCCAGACTGCCCTGACCGCTCTGATGAGCTCCCTCTCAACCTTAAATGCCTGGCTGCCGGTAATGACCCTGTGTAGCTCTACCTGAAATATGTTTGACTTGATGGATGTGGGGCTTTACTGAACATCTGAGAACACAAGTGGCCAAAGAACATCATGGAATAAAAGCGGTGGGCCGAAGTGGATAACTTTGACCTGCGGGATAGCGTGTTTTTAAGCCGAGCGCACCAAGAATGTATAAAAAGGCTTTGCACTTACAGCCAGCGACGGAAAGCTTGAAATAACATTTGGTTTGTGTTGAAATTCAACCTTTATGCCTTATAGCTGCGAGCAGGCCAATCAAATTCAGGTTTTATCAAATGTTTTTTTTATGTTTTCTATTTGATTTATAAAACAAAGTCTGTGTTTTTGTTTTGGTGTTTGTTTCTTTAATTTGTTTGCTATTCTCACTTCTGTTCTGTTTTTCTAGAGAGCTTATGCAACAGTTCATTTTTCATGTGCACAAACGGCCGCTGTATATCTGAGAAGAGTCTGTGTGACTTGAAAGACGATTGTGGCGATCGTTCCGACGAGAAGAACTGCAACGTTAACGAATGTCTCAATCGTCGTGTCAGCGGATGTTCGCAGGACTGTCAAGATTTACCAGTGGGTTACAAGGTCGGTCAATAATTATGTAATGTAACGTTTTAGCATGATATCAGAAATATACAGTCAGATTCAAAACACGCTCTGCTATTGTAAATAAATTAGAAATTCCATCGGATATATGCTAAACTTTGTGGAATTCTGTCGTAATCCTCCCCTTCATAATGTCCTTTTATTATTTATTTATTATTCTTTGTTTACGCACGTATGCATAATTGGTTCAGTGGCTGTGATTCGTTTCAATTTATATTTGTGCTTCTTGCATCCCTCAGGACCAAATTCTGCTTCAGAAGTGACTTCAGTAAATTGGCACGGGAGGAAAACTTTAATAACATTCACAACGTTTGTTAGAACAACATTCGCAAGTCCGTCTGTCTTTCAGGATTATAACATCTGGACAGCTGGTAGCCAGATGCATTGAAGCTTGTTTATTTCATTATCTGAAATTCCAGATGTGGCACTTTTTCACACCCATATCGTTTCTTTCATGTGACTTCTTTAAACTTTTACCACAAATGTGGCCGTGATGAATTGATTTGCAGAGAATCAACATTATACCGTTTATTTCAATCAATGTCCTTTCCCTGAATAACTGAAGTAAAGACACAAAGAACAAAGTGAAAAAGTTACAGGAGCAATTTGTCCCAGTTATGTTTCATTGGTACTAAATTGGCAAACCCAGATGAGGTTTAAACAGAAGCTTTTGCCTTCAGGAGCTGTATAGAGGGGATGCCTGATGGGGGAAATAATTTTACAGCTAATTTTTGCTAGTTACAGATGTTTTCGTAAAGTTTCTGATGTCACCCTCGTGTGACCTGTGATCATCAGAACTGTTTGGATGCAGAGAGCCAGCTAACAATTTTAGGTTATAAAAACATTACCCTAACGTTTCCCATAAGTGACAAAAACATTAAAAATTTTATTTTGAAAGTTCCAAGAGCAGTTTTTTAGATGTTGTATACCGTTATTGCTTGTTACAACAACGTTATTCAAACTTTATAATTGTGTAAAATGTTGCACTAACTTCTTAAGAATAACGTTTTTGTTATTGTTAGAATAACATTAGAAAAAAGTTCTACTAAGAACTTTGTTTGAGAACTTTGACAGAACTTTTAAAGAACGTTAGCTGGAACTTTTAAAGAACGTTAGTCAACATTCTGAGAACGATCCCTGTTAGCTGGGGAGTGGCAGCGTTAGATTTATACCCAGAATCTCCCTCTCAAAATCAATAGAAAGTCACTTGAGGTTATCCTGTAAACATCACATGTGCACGTCAGACAGGAGACTGTAGGTGACGACTCTGACCCTGTTCAGTGTGGTATAAATGAAGGGCTCATCACGAGAGCACCGAGGTTACAGGCTGAACAGAGTGCAACACCCATTCTGTCTCGCTGCAATACAAATACAAGCTGAGCGAGAGGAAAAAATGTCAAGAAACTTTCAAAAGACCTCAACGCAAAAGTTCTGCTTTTTAGCTTCAGGTGCAATGAATTCAGAACTATGAATTCAGAATGAATTCTAGGAGAAAGAATTGAGGTATTAAAGACATCCGATTTATGATTTTTCTTTTCTATGGGCAATGTTCACAATCTTTCCCATATGAATGAAATTGAAATATGACAAAAGGCGTCATAGAGTTTCTAAGAAACAGCCGTGTGGCTTGTACTGTAGTGTATTTTATATTTCAATTGTTTCTTGGTTGTACAACAACGTTGTAGGACACGAGAAACAATTGTGTTGCTATTGAACAGAATTAAGCAGAGTTTTTTGTATTTATTGCGATTTCCTGGTGTATAATTAAAATAATCTCCATTATTTCTCACCAATGTGTCTAGTGTAAGTGCTGGCCAGGATTTCACCTGAAGAACGATGGAAAAACATGCGTCGACATTGACGAATGCTCCAGCACGCTCCCCTGCAGTCAAAACTGCATCAACATGTACGGTTCCTATAAGTGTCTGTGTGTAGACGGCTATGAAGCGCCCAGAAAAGACCCCAACAGCTGCAAGTCTCTTTCAGGTAATGCTGCAGAATTACCCCCGGGCACATGCTGGATATGTGTGTTGCTTTATAAAGCTCTTTTTGTAGTTTACTTCTGGAAGGATCACAGACACGTCCACACCGCTGTGATTTGCCACTAGAAATCTTTCTACTAGTTTTCCACTAGTGGTTCTGGGATCGGTTAACTTGGTGACTGACCTGCTTACTAACCATTATACGTACGCTGTATGTGTGGAATGTTTTGGCTTGTGAAAACAAAAGCGTTGGGACTTTTACTCTGTATGTTAGCTTTTTGTGGCCATCTAATGGTAGCGTCTTCTTAAAAGTTCTCTTATGAATAAACATCACACATAAAAACTATTATTATGCCCATTTTTGTCACATAAGATGTTTTTGAAATGGCGTACTAACAGTGAGTATGGTTCACAGCTTTGATGTAAATTAAAGGCTCTTAGCTATTCATAAGAAGAAAGGAGACTTCAGTATGTCCCACGTTAACTTCCTGTTTTAAAAGGAAATGTGTCAACAGAGGGGGAAAAAAACTGCTCATCCAAGCCATTTTAATGAGGTCTTTAAAGAGAGGGCAACCTAATTAATGCTTAATTAGAGCCTACACAATTACAGCTTGTATAAGAACAAAGCGTTTTGTTTTTCCTTCAGCTGAAGAGCCTTTTCTTATACTGGCGGATCTACATGAAATCAGAAAATTAAGTGTTGACGGATCTAACTACACTCTTCTGAAACAGGTAAATGTCTCTGTTGTTCTCAGATCATTCTCTGGTTTGTCTTTTATTATCATATCACACTTTATTGACATGTCGTACATGCAGTTTGGTTAACCTGGGCTAGCTGTACTTCTACATAGAATTGTTACTGGGCTTCAGAGACCAGATCAGAAGAAATAGTGCTAGCGAGCTAGCTTCGTAAAAACCAAATAAAGAGCCAATTAACAGCTTTAGCGACATTTCTGTGAAAACATACTGTCTTTTGCCTCCAAAGCCCTAAAACTAATTCTAGTCATTAGGTATTCTCTGACTGGATGAAGCTTCTTATAAAAAAAAGTTGTTTGTCTTAAAAGTGAGCAGTACAGATTTTACATGTAATGCTAGTTTGTTTATTTAGCAATGCACTAAATTTTTTCGCATGGATACCTCTTTCTCAATGCAATCGGCAAGGTCGATTAACCAATATTTTTTTACTATTCAGTTAGGTAATTAAGTGTTATCTCTTCCTTTAATCAGTTCCAAAGTATCACTACGGAATGATTAGTTAACTATTTTTCAACAATTTTTAGTTAACTTTGAGTAAATATTGCGTAAAATAAGCGCTCGTTGCATTTTAGCAACTTTGCCCAAATTGCTGTCACCAACTTGTAATTTACTAATATTTTTGCATTATTGGCAGCATATCGATCAGTTTTATAAACAATATTGCTTGACCCCTAATGAAATGTATTACATAAGTTTACACTTTACAGTTCTAAACAACAACAGCAGTGCTTGTGATGTAAAGTTCATTTTCCTCCACACATTCATAATCTCATGCGACAAACGTTCCACCCCAACGATGAATGAATAGCTCTGTGAGGCGTCGTTTTGACTTTAGATGTATCCGCGTCTTCTGATTGGCCAGCTGCGGCGCGTTGAGTTTCTCTGTGCCGTTATCCACAGCTGGTGTCATTAGAGGCCTAGTCATTACCATCTAAATGATGATTCTTAGTGAAATGTGAGTTTCCTCAATTCTGCGGTCCTTACATTATTCATAGCCATTCAAACTGTCATCCTGGGGAATGTGTATAAGGCGCTCAGAAAACTCTCCCCTTTATACAGTATTCTCAACAGCAATCCTTCAATTTCATTCATTCAGTTTTGTGTAGTGAGAATGACGGGGGGACGCCTTTGCACTTAAATCTGAGTGGCCCCTACAGCCCCTGTCAGGTACCCTGAGTTTAGCACGGATATCCTCTGTTCTGACCTCATGCGCGCATTGTGCGAAGCTATGATCTCGTGTACTTTGCGTAAGGCTGGCTAGCTTTTTATTAGCTCTCATAGAGTATCCATAATTAAAGCATTGCGAGTGCTTTCAGTTTGAAGCAGTAAGTAAGGGCTAATGTACAGCTGTATCCTTCTTATCCTGTTTACTTAACCGTTAATTTTGAAATAATGAAAGGCGGACTGTACATTATGCTGCTTATTATATGGCTGCTGACTAAATAAATAAATAGATGGCCGTGAAATATCGATTTATAATTTATTGAAGCAATCATCTTGTTTGTGCGTTGTTTAAAGCCTTCACTAAGAAAAATAGTCCATTACAGTAGAAAACAATTGGACTAGCAGCAACATGTACGTCCAGTGCAACAATATCACAAGATTTATTAACGTCCTGTATTATTAATATCTTTGTCTATTGACAAATTTAGCTACAATGTTACACATTTTGCAAAGTTGTTCTTGCAGAAGTTCTGCAAGGCTTTGGCATAAATATATTTATACAAAAATATATGACCTCACATGCCGCAATTGACCAATCAGAATAAAGTATTCTATAATCACCGAAATTAGCGCTGCTGTGTTCTCTGGGCCTGTTGTCCATTATCAACTGTTTTCCTGTGTGTCAAACACAGAATAATACAGGTACTTTGTTTTAGTCATGGCCCTAAGAAAAGGCTAGAAATTTTGGCTCCAAGACAAGGCTAAAGGTCTTTAAGGGTCTTTCCGAAAGCTTAGTGACCCTGTCTTCAGGAGTTCCGATGATCTGATGAAGGTATCAGGACTGTTTTCAACTGTCATCGTGCCTGTCTCCTGATCTTAGCACCCGTACTGAAGTGGGCAAGGGTTGGGAGGGGGGTGTTTGTGGTTGTTTGATTGACAGCAGGCAGACGTGAACATGACAGTAACGAATGTACGTCAGAATTCTCTCCGAAGGCTGTTTGAACTCCTTCCCTGGATCCCAAAGCCAACCGCAAGCATCCACAGCGCATTCCGCCCTGTTCCAAAATCAATACGGCTAATAGACATCAAAGGAAATGTATTCTGTGTATGTTTCATGTCTGAAGAACATTCTTGCCAGATGCTGTCAAGAGATAAGCGGACGTAAAGTGGCTAATTAAGCCCTCTAGCAAATTGAATAGCACCACAAGACATAAACATCTCACTCTTTTTTGTTTCTGCATAGTTTATCTATGATCTCCGACTGCGGTCCTTACACAACTAATACATCAGACTGATTACTCCCATAGTCGGACTTGTTGT
Organism: Botia almorhae; assembly: GCA_036877575.1. Taxonomy (NCBI): domain Eukaryota; kingdom Metazoa; phylum Chordata; class Actinopteri; order Cypriniformes; family Botiidae; genus Botia; species Botia almorhae. The sequence continues at coordinate 36,365 of JAZGTJ010002086.1, forward strand.
GCGTGTTGGAACATTTGTGACTTAATTTACCTCAGCGTTGTGTCTTCTCCAGGGTCTTCACAACATCGTCAGTTTAGATTTTGACTACAAGAAGGAGTTCATCTACTGGATCGACTCCAGCAGACCCAGCGGCCGGAGGATTAACAGAATTCGTCTGAACGGAAGTGACCTCAAGGTGCCACCAGATTTTCATCTGTCACAGTCATTACCGTCATGCTAGGTGTTCTGGGCAAATAATAATATTTTAACATGGGATGCAAAGGAGAGCTCCAATATCTGAATATTAGACGACTGTTATTTGGTTCCACAGTCGTAGATTTAAATGCTCGTTTTAGCATCGTTTGAGGGACTCATTAGGGTCACATGGTTAAGGCTCAGACACACATCTCTGCCTCATACCTGCTGAGCAACACTTTTCCCCATCTCATTAGCTTCATTGCAGGGGCCAAGAGCATCATTTGGCTTCATTACACAGCGTTGCCCCCTCCTGATTTATCACCCCTGCTCAGCACAAGCTAAAGCCATTTGAAATTCATTAGCATTTTTGGATGTAATCTTTAAAACATTGGAAATAGAGACAATGCAGGCTGGTACAATATGTTTAGTTTGGGTACGAGACCTTTACCCATCATTAGCTGGAGCTGTAATGACGCTATCACCATTTCTGTTGCACAGAAAAGCAGTTTAATCGGTGATGATCAGTTGATCAGTGTATGTGGTGGTTTTATTAATAAATTACGTAGAACTGCAGTTCAGAACTTTTGCCTCTCTGTCGCCGTCTCTGTTAGAAACGTACAATAGCGGGTTACTTTACGTACCTTTTTTACGTATCCAGAAAGCCAAACTGCCATTTCCCAGAAAAATCGGAACCAACAGCTCAAATGATAAATCATTGTTATAAATGTATCGCTGCAAAACAGAGAATAGTAAGGAGAGTTTTAAACATCGATCTGTTATGTACTTGCTCCATGACTGAATTGTATCTATGTTTAATCAAAAAAAGTTATGGTTTGAAGTATTTTGTTTCTTATCCTACCATGCTAGACAGAAATACAAACTAATATCTGTTTTATCTCTAGGTTGTTGGTTTAAAGTGATATTACATAAATTACAGATGTTTACAGTGTTGCTTGTAGCTAGCATACAAGATTACATCATAAGTGATGTTCAGGCAGTTGTAAATAATTCAATTTACAGCTTTAGATAATTAGAATGTAGGATTGTAGCTTTAAACGCACTATTTGTGGCCGCTAAAAGAATTAATACAATATAAAGGTGAGCCACGCATGATATATGTTACATCTATAAATGTTATTACTTATAAATGTTACTTATTTTAAAAGATAGCAAGTTTGTAGTAAATGTGTAGTAATATGTGTGTTAAAAAGAAAAATATTACCGTTGCCCCTGGTCTTCCCTACTGCATTGGCATTTGATGTTTTATGAGTGCGGAATAATAATTATGTATTGCAAACTCCCGGTTTCATCATGTTGGGTTGGGTAAAGAGTTATCAGATTACAAATCCGTTGATGCTGAGGGTAAAGCCTACATGTTTTGTTAAGCCTTTTTAAAGATTTTAAGTGCATAATGTTTCACAGATGATAATCAGAAGTTTTAAGACAGTCCCTAACAGCAATTCCCAAAGGTCGGAATTGGTGAACAATGCACTATGGGCTCGTTCACTGTAGTATTGTAATATAATGATTCATTAACTAGAGTGTTTTACTGGAGCAGGTCACCATGTGATGTGATGCCCTAGGCAGTGCCTTTAGTGTGGTTTAATAAGGGAATTCGTCTAATAAAGTCGGTACCGTCATTTAAGATTCATGACATGCAGACATGACAACGACCCACCTGACAATTTTTGGTTGTAAGAACGTTTCCCTAACATTTTCCTTAGAATGAAAGATCTAGGATGTTTGAACTGTCCAGTTTTTTAGACATTGCCTTGATGTTATTGCTTGGTTATAGGAACGATTCAAAGTTTTTACATTAAAAATGTAATTTAAACTTTAAGTTTTTGATACGTGAATGTATAACATTAAAAATACATTCTACTGACATCACTACAAGAACATTTTACTTTGAATGTTATGAGAACTTTTAGAGAATGTTCTGAGAATGTCTCCTGTTAGCTGGGTAAGTCCTTCAGCAATGTTTAGCAACCATTCACTGCTAAAATGACAGCTACTCAAAGAACCTGATATGATTTTGATGCCCCACATGCGTTCAGTGCTGATATATTCAAATGTTGACATTTTAAATGGGTTAGCCATTTCCACACAAGGCAATCTTTCAAATCAGTGCCAGACGAGATCACTAGGAAACCAGAAGCTCTTTCTTTTCCACTCGGAATATTAATGTTTCCTCTCGTCCTCTCATCTGGAGGCACTCTTCTGATTGGGAAAATGTTCCCCAATCATTGACATTTCAGAGAATATTTCAAGCTTGGCTCAGCTGAAATTACTGCTGAAGGGACGATCTTGTCAATTGGCATGACTGAACATCCCCGTCAGATGATGATGGAGAAGATCTCAAAGCATATCATGTCTTGTAATGAAAGCTTGTAAAAGTCGCCTAAGCCCAAAGTTAGCTTCCCCTTAGTATGCTGTGCAATATTTGCAGCAGGCACTGCATCAGACAGAGACAGAATAACTTGTTTAAAGATTCCTTTATTTAATACGTCTTTGGTTTGGCATTCTGACTAAAATACAAACAACCGACCAAAATAGCTTGAAGGTATTAGCTGGTTTGCCAGCCTGTTTTAAAGGTCATAGCTAGTCAAGACAGGAGATCATGAAGACCAACCAAAGACCAGCTTGGCCATACAGATAAATACAGATAGACCAGCTACAGACCAGATAGACCATCTTGAACCAACTAAAACAGTTTGGGTTGTATTTTTTGTTAGCAGTGTGTTTTTTTATGCCTGTCACAGATTTTATTAAAATTGTCTTTATACCAGCACTCCCATAATCCTGCTCATTTCAGTGGTACGTGACTAAGCAAATATTAGCTTACAGATCTCATTGTCTTTTGTTTGTTTTCATAGGTTGTTCACCGAACAGCCGTGCCGAGTGCGCTGGCAGTGGACTGGATTGGAAAGAACTTGTACTGGTGTGATGTAGAGAGAAAGACTCTGGAGGTGTCCAAATCCAACGGTTTATACCCCACTGTTTTAGTGAGCTCTGGGGTGAAGAACCCTACAGATCTGGCCCTGGATGCTCAAACCGGGTACATTTCCACCAGCTGCTTCCTTTCGCATTTCCACCATAAATGTTGTACTTTTAACCATAAGTTTGGGGAGACTTTACTTTCTCACCAATAAAAGAGTGAATAGATTCAGCAGATCAATGGGAATGGCTAATCTCTACTTAAAACAACTGTGACAAGTACGTCTCGTGTTGTGTGAACTTCCTAAATGAGGTTTTTATTCTGTGTCTCACAGGTATGTGTTCTGGATCGACTGCTGTGAAAACCCGCACGTCGGTCGAGTCGGCATGGATGGTCAAGGCCACACGGTTATTGTGAACAAAGAGATCTACAACCCCTCAGCTTTGACCATCGACTACACGAACAAGAGAATCTACTGGGCTGATGATAATCATATTCTGTTCGCCAACATGGACGGTTCTCAGAGGCGTCGGGGTACGAAATGAGACGTAATTTTAGTCCTTTTCTCCTTTCACGTATTAGTAGAGCATAGCTATGCAGAATTGGGCTAAAAAGAAACAACAATGCGATATGAACACTATAATAAGGCAAGACCCATATCCAGTTCTATTCATTTGAATGGGGTAAACTGCAGTGCTCATTAAGGCACTTCTAGCAAAGGAAGTCCCGCCTCCCAGTAGAAAGAGCCAATCGTCAATGGCTAAACACTAACGATTCTCTGGGGGAGGGACTCAGTGTCATGAGGTACTTGCCAGTGTTGCACATGCGCTGTGTAGCTGAAGCATCCTGTAAAAGTCATTTTTTAAGTGCAGTTCAAGCTTAAGAAGAATTTATTGTACAGATGATGTCAGGTTAAATGGTTGGTCTGAAAATATTTTGTTTTCTTGTGACCTTAGCTAGCAATTTCAGAGATATGTCTTCCTCCATTCAAGTAGTTGCATTTATTCTTGTATAACTAAAACTGCTGCCCGGAGGTTGCAAGATGGCCACCGTGTGTGGAGGCTTTCCTTAAACAGACTTTGATTTGATTGTAAAAATAGTAGCGGCACTTTACTGACGTGCCTGGTACGATGCTCTCTACCTCAGTTCCCTATGACCACATCCAGGGCGTGATGGGACTCACGCTCTTTGAGGACTTCATTTACTGGACTGACGGAAAGTCCAAATCTCTCAGACGAGCTCACAAGACCACCGGTGTCAATGCTGTCGAGCTTCTAAACTCATGGCAAGCCATAAAGTCCGTCAAAGTCTACCACCCACTGCGCCAACCTGAAGGTAGAGACCTATTTAACTAAACATTTGATTTATTTCAGACTTAATATGCGCCACGTTAACTCCTTTTTCTCAGTCCCCAAGCACCAGTGTCAGGTGGCCAATGGAGGCTGCAGCCACCTATGTTTACTGTCTCCCGGTGGAGGTCATAAATGTGCCTGCCCAACAAACTTCTACCTGGCATCTGACAACAAAACGTGCCTGTCCAACTGCACAGCAAGCCAGGTCAGTTAACTCAAATGCTAATTGCGCGCTATTAGTAGAAACAGCAAGGCTTTCTCCAGTTTGTGTTGTGCACGATCGATTGACCTCTCTGAATGTTCTGGACGTTTTTACAGTTCCGCTGTGGAACGGACGAGTGCATCCCGTTCTGGTGGAAATGTGATACGGTGGATGACTGCGGCGATGGGTCGGATGAGCCTGCAGACTGTCGTAAGTGCTGAAGTTTCCAGCCAAGACTGTGTGCGGTTTACTGTTGTTTATTGCTTGATCGCATTCGTAGTTTGTTGGGTTAGCTACCATTGGTAGCTAAATTATAAAATTCATCTTTATCCTTTGGATAAGGTTTAATATTGCTCTCTGTATTCACTCCGATATGGCACAGAAAGGCATTTTTCAAAGAAAAGAAGGACGTTTCAGAGAAAACAACAATCAAACAGCCTTTGTAGATTGTAAATAATTAACATAAATATAGTTAATAAAACAAGGCCTGTCAATATAGCAGTGCACCATAATGAAGACCTATGTTTAATACATAGAAAATACTATTAGATCAACTCTCTCAAACACCATGGCAGTGAAATCATTACAGATATATTGTGAATATTCAATATATCACCCAGTGAGTGCTTTTCATGTGCGGAGATGAACTAGTTCACAGCTACAAACTAGAATGACCTGTACGTCTGAAGTCAGAATGAACTTTTGTTCTCTCATTTTTATTTCCTAGTGGGCTTGTTTTTAAATTTCACTTCATGGCTTGGTGATTCACACGAGCCGAACACCCGGAACGAACCGAAAATGACAGGCTGCCGATGGCTGTTGTTAATAGGTGGAACCCGTGTTGTTCGATAAAGGGCAGGGGGCATTAAATATCGCAGAAGTGCTTTTAGAGGAATAATGGAACGTGGGTTGACTCGCCCATTTCCAGAGACCTCACACAAGTCTGGTTTAAAAACACACACCTATGCACAAATTGCTTTGAATCCTCAGGAGTTCACTGTTAATCATTATTTTTGCAGCGGAATTCAAATGCCAGCCGGGGCGTTTTCAGTGTGGCACTGGCCTTTGTGCCTTACCTCCCTTCATTTGCGATGGAGAAAATGACTGTGGGGACAACTCAGACGAAGCCAACTGTGGTGAGCAGATTAATACATACGAAGACTGTTCTTAAATGCCATGTTCTTATCGACAGATCCACTGCTTTATTTTCTCTGTGTGAGGCTGTGGGGCCCCCTTGCAGAATTCACTTCCTGTGAAAAATCGCCAAAAAATCTGACTGGAATTTTCATCGGCCGCAAATCTTCTTTAGCACAGCTGTCTCTGAATGTTCAATTATACAGACCCTCGCTGCTATCAAGCGATCGATATTCACTTTAGGAGTATTAGAAAAGAGTACAGCGTGTGTTGGAACAACACGGATTTAAGATTCTAAATGTTTAGCTCCTATAAACATAAATAATATTGTTTCTGCAATCGTCTGTTTTATTCTCCAAAGATACTTTTGGGAAACAACTAGCTCTGGCTAACAGTCTCTAAAAGCGCTCTCAAAATGATTGAGAAAAAGGTCTTGGAGTATTGTTAGTACAACTTTTTGAACAATATATATATCATATAATAAAAATGTTATTCTTAAATTGTTAGTGGACTGCTTTAAAAAGTTTTAGAATTAAAGGTTGGAGTGACATTCTTATAACCAAGAAATAACATTTAATAAACCTGATATCTAAAAACCTACAACATTCAAAATAACATTTTTAGTGTTTTTGTTACTTAAAGGAAACAATGGAACTTAAAATTGTTAGCTGGGTCATATCATCAAGGTCATGGGTTCGAATCTCAGGTTGATGAAATGTATATCTTGAACTCACCGCAAGTTGTTATTTACAAATCAGAGCCTCCATCAGCCACATGTTTTGTGTTCCTGTAGCTAATGTATACTTTAAATGCACTGTAAGTCAGATAAACGTGTCACCAACTGCATAAATCTGAATCTAAGCTGGGTTTCTAATTGTGGATGGAACTGTATGTAACGTTTCCCTCACAGAAGATACACTGGCTCGTCACTTCTCCTATAATGTCTCCCTCTATTTTCAGATACATACATCTGTCTGTCAGGCCAATTTAAGTGCACCAGAAAGCAGAAGTGTATACCGATAAATCTCCGCTGCAATGGACAGGATGACTGCGGGGATGGTGAAGATGAGACAGACTGTCGTAAGAAACTCTTTTTGCTCCCTCCATTAAACACCAACTATAATAGTCCATATTCCTCTAAACTAAAGGGTGCTGTGACAGAATCGGCCAAGTTTGGCGTCTCCTCTGTGAATGTAATGTTCCAGTCCGACAGATCTCAGATCAGGCTTTTATCACACCAAACTGGTTAGCTAGTTTGGGAGCTAAACAAACAGCCAGGTGCTTATCAGACATTCAGAGGGAAAAGAGCTCTTCCTGGGGCAGGTAATAATACGTGTCGGCGTAAAGTCACCTGGAGTGGAATAAACAAAGTTTTGGCCCTGTGGACTAAAATGAACCCCCTCAGGTAGTTCAATTTGTATCACAGGAGAACTGGTATTTTTGTCCCTGCTTTTATTTGGAAACATAATTTAATAATAATATTTAATAATAACAATAACACAACTATTATTATTAATATTTGAACATTTTAATAATAATAGTTGACCTCGTATATATATAAGACTTTTTTAATAATAAAATATTCTAATAATAATAATTTAATAAGAAACTTACCATGTAAAAAAGAAAAAAAAATCTTAATTTAAAAACAAACATTGGACTAAAAGAAGTGTCCAGGAAACAGCAGTTCTGCTGTTCATTATTTACTCGTATGACTCGTAACATTTCTGCACTGTCGTGTCATAAAGCCTTGGATGGTAATTGCAGAAGACCTTGTTATAGTGTGAAAATGTGTAGGAAATTTCATACATTTCGTGTTTCGCCTCCTGAGATGTATGCGTGACCTTCACAAGCTCAAACAGTTTGGCGAGCTGTCTCTCAAACTCTTAAAATGACTTCTTGAAGCCCTTCTAAATGATCTCCAGTTGTCTTTATCTTCATGTTTCAGCTGAGAGCACATGTTCTCCAGACCAGTTCCAGTGTAAGACCACCATGCATTGCATCTCCAAGCTGTGGGTGTGCGACGAAGACCCCGACTGCGCCGACGGCTCGGACGAGGCCAATTGTGGTGAGCGAGCCGCAGTTATTATACACAAATCAGAGCCTTGATCGGCCGCACATACAGACCCATCTGAAAGTCTGATTGGGGCTAATGTCAGCTCTGTATGCTCGTAGAGTCTTCTCTCTCTGATGGAGTCAGGCCAGCTTTAATCATGAACCACTCGGCTTTTATTAGCTGTGGCTTGTGACAATTCCCCTGGGTCTGTTTTGTTGCCTTGAACGGCTGATTTAGTTTGACAGTGGCACATCAACGATGGCCTCACATATTGCATTTCTCCCCGGCTGTGTGTTTCAGACATTTAGAATGCTGATGCACCAAAACAATTCCGCTCTGCACATGTTTTGCTGCAAATAATTTTATATAGACACTATATTGGACTGGTGAGCTTGCGTACCTCGTTTCATTAACAGAACCTCCGTTTTTTTAAAGCTATATCATTGTAGGTAACACAAGTGTGATGCTTGGTGGTTGTAACCTGTTTAGTGTGCTACAGTACAGTGAGAGAGGGAAGGATAAAATGTAGTGAGGTTTGTACTGCTGCAGACGTGGGCAGCAGCTCTGTGTGTCATACAAATGACGCTCCTGAAGAAAAGCACACATGAGACTCTACTTAAAATTGGTTAGATTCAGCGTGTTGCCAAGCTATTTATGTGATGCACTAATATGCATAAAATATATAGCACTAGAATATTGTATAAAATAGTATTTTTTTAACTTCTTATTAACGCTTTGCAGAATTAAATGAATTGTTTTTGCCTACACCATCATTGGTCACAATGCATTATGGGAATGCCGTCTCCATTAAAAACATGAGCCTTAGATTTTTGGCGAAAGAAATGGTTTAAAATGGCCTTCGCATCAAGCACATCTATGATACCTTCAAATGTTGCGTATGAAAGCAGCTCACTAGGTTTTGGAACAGAGCCATCTTATGATTCCTGCTCAATGATTTCTCTGTGAATGAAAACAGTTATATGCAGATATGACCTCTCGGTGGGTGTTTTAAATTCTAATCATCTCTATCGTACAGTATTATTATGTCAAACATACGTGACATTTCCTAGCAGCGATGACGAGCTTGGCTTTATCATATCAATCGACAAAGGAAATGAAATCAATACCCCTGTCTGTTGGAAAATATTACATTCTGTCCGAATGTGATGGGGAAAATTGGTTTGATTGCCATGGCTGAACGTATCTGATGTTTTTTATAGATTACCAATAACGCAAGGTTTCAGGAGAGAACAAACATCTAAATGAGTGACACATCAGTGGAGTATTGTGGGTCACGCTGTAATTGAGGTGTGTTGGGTTCCTCGGGTGTCTCCATTGATCCACGAGATGTGACGCGTTTTATCTGCATCGGCCTGCCGGTCATTATAGATCTGTATCTCATCAATTGAAGTGAAATGGTGCCATTAATATACAGTAAATGACTGGCTTTAGTAATAAACCATAGCTAACCAGGTTACTCTCTGTAATATAACAAGCATATTAGAAATACTAGTTTGTTAGGATTGAGTAACTAAGCCAGTAGGATTGTTTAAAGCAAGATATTGGTAACACTTAACAAGGGAACGTCTTGGTTACATATGTAACCCCCGTTCCCTGAAGGAGGGAACGGAGACGTTACGTCAAGTGACTGACGTATGGGGTCTTGCTTGAGAGCCCTATC